>JARHVA010001806.1:1652500-1817500 GCA_037957365.1 Torreya grandis | reverse complement strand
CATCCTATCCTGAGAAAATTAGTTTAAGGTTTTGATCTAGTCTTATCCATCTCTATCATCATATCATCCTACTCCATTATCGCTCATCATATAATCAGATCTCATACCTAGTCTATATCTTACTATTATCTTGTCACTTTTTTAGTATCAAACTAGAAAACCCATCATCATTAATTTAGTCTAATCATCTTTTCCTACCCCTAAATATCACCCATCCACTCATCATCTTACTAATTTTGGAACCTAGTCACTAATCAAACCCCCAATCCATTTTGTTATCTTGACACCTAGGCATTGGGGATAGGTCATTAACACCTATTATAGTATTGATCCAAAATATGATCCTAGTCTTTAATCTATTCATCCATCATCACCTAATCATACTAGCTCAATTCTTTTGAACTATTTTGTTCAAGAACCCCATCTAATACTTATCCTACCTCCATCATCCATCACTCCTCAGCCATTTCCATGGAGATAGACCCCACTTTGATAGACCAATATATAGATGCCCATAAGGATGAGATCCTCTTGAATGTTATTATGATGGGTGTCCCACTCCCCCAAGGTGATGATTCCTTTCAACTCATTGTACCTCCCATCTAAGCACCTTCATGTGAGTCTCATACCAATCCTCCATATACTAGTCATAAACCACCATTTACCCATTCTCATACTAGCAAATGGAATCCAATCTTAGCTAGCTCTATTCCCTCCACAACCTCACATTAACCACCATCTACTCATAAGTTTAATGTTTCCACTTCTAAATCACCAAGTGAAGCAGGTCCTTATACTCCCATTCCAATGTCCTTGAAAGCCCTTTTGAAATAATTAGTCACCATAGACATGATGGTATATCCACCCATCTAACATATTAATCTCACTAAGCCTAAGCCTTCCTAATATAAATCAAACTAATATTATTTATATCATTGAACTTGGGGGTATACCATTAATCAATGTCAACCTTTTCATGATTATGTCCAAGACCTCATCAACCATGGTGACATAATAATCAAGGATTAACTAGATGAGTATCAATCCCTAGGTGAATAAAATGAATAATTCCAAGATTCCCTTCCAAATCATGATCAAGCCCTTCTCTTTCCAAGCCAAGTTCAAGAATCCATACCCATTCTAAATGATCCTCCTTATCTTTGACAAATCCTCCATCAAAGCTAAATATACTCCCCATGAGCCTATTCCTCTTGTATCTCATGAACCCCCTCACCTATCACATCAAATACCCCTTATTAAGAGGTCAATCATGGATAATTCACCTTATTCTAACAACATTGCATCTTGTATATCATATTTAGCATCAGAAGTCTTATCTTCATCAAGATCATGTACAACACCAAAATCTAAATTAGATTCCTCATCAGAAGCATCATCCCCCATTAACATTATAGTAGATGTTGATAATGCCTACCTTGTTAAATATCCTTCAATCCATTACCAAGCATTCCATTAGATTTCAATTAGGATGATGAAGTCATAATGGAGTTATTGCAAGCTTTATCTATAGAATATTGTCAAACTAAATATGATCTTAATTTAGATGTGTCTACTATAACTAGTCATAGTGATCCTTTTCCTGATGTTAAGGAGATCTTCTCTGATGTCAAAATTGGGTCTCTTAGGAACCCCTATGAAGACCATATAACCCCATCACCACTCATTGACCTCATCATAAAATCTCCCCCACTTTCATCCATCATTGGCCCCTTTATTCCCATCAATGATCATTTAATTACTTCCCTCTATATGGATCAATGAAAACATCCATCGTTGGACCCTTTTTTGATCAACATAAGGTGTTCCCCAAATAAAGAGGTCTAAGAACATATTCAGAAATCCATAAATCATAATCATGTCATCTTTGATGTCATTATTCAAAATTAAGAAGAATCAAATCATTAGCCTAATCTAAAAATGTCTTCCCCTAGTCAAGCCCAAAATAAGGCACTAAGGGACCATCAAAGTCAAAATAATCCTTCAAGTCAAAAATCACTCTCCTCTGGTGAAGCCCAAAATCAAAATTAAATCCAATCAAAAGATCAAAATACTATCAAAAGCATTATCAGTATGGCCAATCATTATCAAATACTCATATTAAAGATGAACCATGAACTCAAAGTATCTTGGATCTCTTAAATTCTTTCATTAATTGGCACCAATTAAATGAAGAATTTCCAACATAGCCAATGATATATGTGATTTCTATTCCTAATTCTCCATAATCCATCATACCATCCTATCATTCATTCAAGTCCCATCCATCCCCATCAAGATCTAATAACATCCATACCTAACATCACTCACCTGAGTAGCATTGTCACTTTTAGAGGTGACAAAGACACTTGGTCTAGATATTTGGAGGGTTATCATCAAGAATCAATGAAGGACACATGGACCACACTACATCTAGCACTAGTGACAACATGATCCTAACATCACATATCCCCAAAATAGGTGTTGCTTGAAGATAAAACTAGTGTCTGCATCTTATATCTAATAAATTGAGATGCCCAATAAAGTCAAAAAAATCACCATCCAATGGTGAAAACTAGTCTTCTAGCACCTTGGGAAAGTACCATGATGAAAACTAGTTTCTAGAATCTTGGTAAAATAATATATTATCCACATATTTTCTCAAATTTTGGGGGCACAATCCATCCTTTTCTACCATCACACCCATCCCTCATCACACCCCTTTTCAACCTTGTTAGTCACCCATCCATCATCTACCATATTATCATCTTATCTCCCATTCCTTCTTGTCTTGAACTTTATATTGAATTAGAATGTGTTTTGAGAGATTTTAATGAACCATCTTGGCATATCCTCCAATGGAACCTTATAAAACTAATTATATGGATCCTTCAAGATGTGATCATTGGCAATCCTTAATCCCTCTTTCCTTGGTCCTCATCCCATTTTCCACATCACTTACTCATCCTTCTGTCATCCCACCCATCATATAGTCCATCCTTATCTTGGTTTCTAGGCTTAGTATTTCTTTTACTAGTAACTCCCTTTTGTATAGTGTACATACGTATTCTAAAAATCCTTAAAATTTTCAATATTATAAACACCCTAAATATATTAAAATTTGACAAAGCAAAAAATTATCCATGATGTCTTGTCTTATGTTTACATCCCTAGTCACATCCATCACATCCTAACATCAATCTTACCTTCACATCCCCTATATCCATTTATCCATACCACCATCTTAAACACATATTTGATTTCCATATCCTATTAATCATTTTTAGATACTCTATTTCATCTTGGAACCAAATTGGAGTGGTCACTTATCTCTCCATCTCTTCAATCCCATCCCTTTTGACTAAGTATTATTAACATGCATCACCTTGTCAAAGAATTTAATTTTTCACCCATCACTTCCTCTAAATTGCATTTTCACATGTAGTACCCATTAACTCACTTATTTTATAATATAAAAGCTAATTGATTACATTACCTTCCTTATCATTTCCTCTTCATAACTAGCACCCATCAAATCTCTTCATTTCTAGTATGGAGGATATTTTATCCCATCATCTTCTAGTCTCCTTGCTAGATCAGACTCTTGCAAGGCCTTATCTATTGGTAATCATTGGTCATCACTTTTTTTAAATCCCCTTCTTTGGCCAATTTTTTATTTAATTTCAAGACCAAATTCATCTTCAAATACCTTATCCCATAACTAGGGGAAAATCTATTCTATGTTGATCATAATCCTAATCCAAGTACCCAAATCCATATCCTTATCTAAGTCTTAATCCTAATTATCATAAGTATATCTAAAATACAAGTCTATATTTAGTCCAAACTCACATCATTATCATCTGAATATAACCCATCACCCAATCATTAGATAAGACATTATGACATTACATGTAGATACTTGTGTGTGTTTCTTGTTTATTGTTTATCTTATTTGCCTCATGTATATATCTTGTTTGTCTTATGTTTTATTCACATCATATCTCTTTTTATCTATTAGGTAATGAATAAGGATGATATGAGGACACAAATACTACTTATAAGTGCCCTTGATGATGTAGAGTTCACTATATACCCATGCACTTTATCACCATGTCATCTTATTCATATCTAGATCTTAGGGCATACTATCAAGTACCACATCTATTGGATTGTTTAGAATATGATGAGCCTTATAAAATTTGTGATGTATTTATCACCTATGCTCTCTATCTAATCATATAAAGATCCACACCATTAATCAAATCCTCATGATCTATTTGACTAACATCTAATATTTTATCCTCTAATCACTAATCATCATCTTATAATCAAAACTACATCAGCCTAAGGTTTTTCCAGACTATGTAGGAATCACTTGGAAACTTTTTGAATCCTAAATGTATCTTAGACACTATCTCCTCTTTCCTCATCATCTACCATCACATCTCTCTCATCTTTCATCATCCCCAAGTCTTGAATTAGTCAAATCCTTGAGCTCTAATATCAATCACTAATCAATTAGTCTCTTAATCAATAACCATCCTCGTAATCATATATTTAATCTTCTCATTAATCACCCACACCTATCGATTGGGCCTGACATATCACAACATCTATATTTTCTTCCATCAATTGCCAATTGGTCAATTCATCATTTATAGTTTATAGTTTCCTCTCTTGATTGGGGCATGACACAAACCATAACTTTATCATCATATTATGGCTCATTGAGTCAACTCAATGTATTCTATTGGTCACTCAACCATATCATTTATTCTCTATCATCACCTACATCATATTGATTAATTTAGCTTTGAGATACACCCATCATTACTATTATCAAATCCTTATCTATCCTAGCCTATATCTCTCCCTTTTATACATCCTTGCTTTGGATATGTTAAAATATTTCAACCTTTTAATCCTATTATCATCATGTTAAGAAAAGGGTGGGCAAACTTCGGTGCTTCTTAAGATTTTTTTCCATTTTGAAACTTTTTGTCTACACACTTGTCTCCTAAAACCATTTACCCTAAGCTTATTCTTCTCAGTCCTACTTATTCCAATATGTTCCTCCATCCATCCCTCTTTTTATTGCCTTAATACCATTTTGGTCAGTTGGTTGTACTAGGTCAACCGGGTCGACCCTATATAGTTTAGGGGTATTTTTCACTTTCTTAGCTTGTTAGCCTTTCAACTAACCTAGCTCAGACCTAGTGAATTATCCCCAAAAACACATTTTTTTGACTGGGTTAACCCTATATAACCAAAATTTCTAGGAAGATTTAAGGCAAAATCCACCTATATATACAAGTCAATTTCCCACTATTTCATAAGAGAATAATTATTAGTGAAGAAATGCAAACTAACATTTGCTTATAGACCATTTTACTTGAGGAATAAAGCTTAAGGTTCCATACTTTACTTTAAGATACATATATTTTCTTGTGGATAAGTATTTTGGATGCTTAGATAGGTTGTGTATCCTAGAGATGATTTATCTTCATTATCCTCACATACCACAATAATATTTTGTGAAGCACCTTGGCCAAGGGAAATATTGAGGTTCAATGGGTTCATTTTCAAAGGTAAGTATTCCTAACTTTATTTCTCCTTTGTAAGAGTAGATATATAATGCATTTGTATTTTTCTCTCAAGTATTAGGATTGTGTGTGTGTGTGTGTGTGTGTGTGTGTGTGTGTGTGTGTGTGTGTGTGTGTGTGTGTGTGTGTGTGTGTGTGTGTGTGTGTGTTGACATGAGTATATGTCTTCTAATACATTTTTAGTTTAGTTGTTTTTTTGTTTCTAACCCCCTTTTTGTGTCACAAGCTTTGGTGTGCACTAGATTAGATTTACTTTCATATTTTTAGAATAAGTGAAATGTTTTAAACCTTGGGACATCATTAGGGTTATTTTTTGATTATATTAGACTATAGTATTTAGAACCCTTCCTATCCTAATATGTTGTGATAATTGATCCCCTAATTGGGTCTAACGGATCCCTATATTGATCATGCTCTTACTTAACAAGTGTATCCCAATCAGAAGTGTAGGTATGCTCTATCTTCTTCAAGTTAGGATTGATTTATAAACATGATGCATTTTTCATTGAATAAATTTGGGTGAACCCAACATGAAACCAACCCTTGTAGGATTTATTTCACTTTATTTTATTCTTTTGATCATTAATTTTAGCATATATTTTGACATATTGGATTGATTATGTTGACCCAACTATTTTTATTTATATGTAGGTTTCCAAAAATATGTAATTAGATTAACCCAATCAACCCAGTATAGGTTTATAACCTTTCAAACATCTAGTTTAGCTTACTAGGTTGACCCAGTCAACCCCTTATAGTTTTAGCACTCTATAGCAAGTTCCTACACAGCTTAATCAATCTTGTCAAACCAGTTTGTAGATTTTTCCAACATACCTCAAGGTCCTTCATCAAAAATCTTCTTTATTTACATATTTTATCTACCAAGGTTCCTTTCTACCTCTTTTTATCTTCTTTTTATGTCTTTCCTTTCACATTTTGTAGTTTTTGAAAATGCCCTTGCACAGTCAACTAGATCGACACTATCGACCCAATTTTGTGATTTATGTGTTATCTGAAATAACCAAATTGACACCTTCCTTTCATAGTACAATTTTAACCCTATCGACCTTAATATTTGTTTTATGCATATAGTGTCAATATTATACCTTGTTTTAAATTCTAATTAACCTTATATCTACTAGTAATAAGTTCACACATTTATTTGATTGTTGTTTGCATGATTAGAATAGATCACATAGTTTAATTAGGTTATTTTTAATTAATCACTTATTTCACTATTTATATTTTATGCACACATGGACAAATCATAAAAACATAAAAAATTACTTTAACATTTTGTCCACCCTAAGCCAACGTACTTAGATTTCATCACCAAGGAGAAACTTGACTTGATGCTTTAGTTAAGTATAAAGCATGGTTAATGGTATATTATGGTTAAACACCTAACATCCTTATCACTATGGTGTGTAAAGTGAGGGGGTATGCCCAATAAAAATCTTGTATCATTGCCACTATAGTCCCTTTTATCCCAAACTATTTGAAACCATCCTTAGATTGATATTTTGTCCCTTGCTTATATCAACTTCTAATCACATTAAAAATCATATCTTAATAATCTAATAAACATTCAGGTTGACCAATTAGTTATATCTTTAATTTTTAAGTTGATTAATTTCTTTTTTCTCAATTGTGATTGCAAAAAAATTCATCATCCATCATTAGTGCAAGGTTTTGTTTTGTATGCCTCAATTGGATTAGCTAGCATTATTCCAATTGATTATTTGTTAATGTTTTTACTTCTTTACATTACTTGAAAAAAATCATTGTTTAAATTCACAACTTACTATAAACTTTCTCATATTCCCTATTTGTATTTTCTACATCATCATGACTCCAATGCATTTTATGGTTTTAAAATGGATGACTAGAAATAAAGATAAGTCAAAACATGGAATCTACTTGTTTCTAGCCTCTATTCACTGTATAGGATCGACCCAGTCAACCTTATACTATCTATAGACCTTTTTCAGCCTCTATCCACAATATAATATTGACCCAATCAACCTTGTACTATTTATAGACCTTTTTTAGTCTCTACTTATTGTATAGGATCGACCCAATTGACCCTATATTGTTTACAGACCCTTTGCAGCCTCTATTTATTGTACAAGATCAACCCAATCGACCTTGTGTTATTTTCTATCCTTTTTTGTTTCCCTTGTGTGGTTATCTAGTCTTATTTCATCATTATGACATCTTTTTAGCCTTCCCTTACTCTAGAACATTTTATAATCAAGGATTTAGATAATAACCTCACTTATTTCATTACTTCAAATGAAACTATCCAATTTCTTCCTTCTACTTCTCCTAAACCAAAACCACTCTATACATAATGTAATGTATTTGAGGTCATTAATCCTAATCCTCCTCTCAATACCAATTTTGGGAATCCTCCACCTACAAATAATCCTCCTCCCACCAACATAAATAATCAATTTTCTACTAACATTAATACCCCTCCTATAAACACCAATCCACCTATTGATACATCTCAACTTCTTCCACCAGTCATACAGCAAATGAACACCATTCAAAAAACCAATAAATCTCAAGTGATGAACATGAAACAACATTTATGTAACATTATTAGTCAACCACCTCAAGTCATTATGTCTCAACCAAATCAAAATTTCATCCCTCCTCCTCTTAGAGATGCTAATGGGAATATCATCCCTTAACCTCTAATGAATAACAAAATGCTTCAACATCTCCAAAATGAACCTCTAGCCCCATTTATTGAATCCATTAATATTGGAAACATTTATCCAACCATCACATATAATGGGACCAAGGACCCTACTATATTTATTAAGTATTTTGGTAATCTCTATAAGGAATGGGTCCAAACTAACACCTTTGCTACCACCAAGCTCTTACCCAAAACATTTATGGGTGATGCACTTGAATAGTAAAAGAAACTTCCTAGATATTCCATCTCACAACAATAGTATTTAGTTAATGCTCTAGTGAATAAATTCCAACATGATGACCTTCCTAAAAATTATCTTAACCATTTCATCAATGCCAAACAACTTCCTAATGAATCTGCTCATACTTTCATCAAATGATAGAAGTTTCTCACTCATGAACTATACCATAACATGAATTATGACACTCTTTTAAAAATATTTGTCACTTCTCTTAAACCTCCCCTTCAATACAAAGTTCAAATATTTCAAACTAAGACTTTAGATGAAGCCTTAGACCAAGTATAAAGATAAGACTTTCTTATGACTCAATTTGAAACTCCTCAAACCACTACTAAAGAACATTTTCAATCTTATTCTCATAACATTGATTCATCCAAGCCTCACCCACCTCAAAATGGAGCATTTAATTCAAAAAATTGCAACCCAACCTACCAACCCTTGACTCTAGAACAACTTAAGAATAAATTCCCACCCTCTAAACCCATGATATTTTATCCTTCCAAACCTCCTCCAAAATGGTACAATCTTGATAAGTTTTGTTAGTGGCATGCTACTATAGGTCATTCTCATGAGTCTTGTCATGATCTTCATTATTTTCTTATTTCTTCTTTACCTAGCCCACATTTAAATCTTGATACTCTCATAAAACAACATTATCAAGACTATCTTCAAGCTTCTCAAAATCAATCTCAAGAACCACAATCACATTAACATAAACTACGTATTAAACAAACCTCATCTATTAATTTTGTTCAAATCATAGTTTATCCTTCTTCCTATACTAATAAGGAAAGGATAACTAACATTAACAACTATAAAAATATTGTGGCATCCATTGAACCTCATACCTCTCATACACATCATATGTCACATTCAACATCCTTAAAATATACCAAACCAAACCATTTACCTATCTCTAAAATCACTTACCAACCCAATTCAAATCATTTTAATGGTTCAATGATACCTCAATCAAACTCACATGTTTGGGCATCTTATGATTCCCATCCACATGTCCCTTCAGACTTTGGGGCATCTTACGATTCCCATCCCTACATCCACTTACCCATTGGGGCATCTTATGATGCCCACTCTTATTCTACATGTTTAATAACAAACAAACCCATTTTCAAAAAACCTTTCAAGATTTATAGACTTGTATTTTGCATGCTCATATTTGATATAGACATTAGCATAGTTCTTACTTGTTCTCTTGTCTCATGTTTCTTTTTTTTTTTTGCATTTTTCTTTCCTTTATTTACTTTCATTTTACTAGCATAATTAATTTCCTTTACATCCTTTAGTTTTCTTACACAATACATTTGGAATTTGTTTTCATTTTTGTCTTTATATACCTATTTCATTTGTCTTTTTATGTCACTCTTTACCTTAGTATCTTTATGATAATTTTTTCCCCTTTCTTTAGAATATACCTCTTGATGTACCATAGTCTTCTTTATCTTTTGACATTTCTCTTTTGGCACCCTATGGGTTTTTTTTGTGACTTCATAAGACCATGGATAGGACTTGACACTTCTCACAAAATTACCATCCTTTTACTTATTTTTTTCACTTATGTTTTAAATTTCTATTTTGGAACAACCATGGGTTTTTATTTTGTGATTTTCTTTATAAGACCATGGATAGGACCTGACATTCCTCATAAAACTACCATCTTTTGTTTTATCTTTCACTTGTCCTTTTAACACATCCATGGGTTTCTCTTTTTTGATTTGAAGTGTAAAACCATGGATATGACTTTGAATTCCTCATAAAATAACCATATTTTCATGTTCTTGATATTTTTTCTCAACTTTAGCTTTTTCTTCTTTTGTTAGATGGAATTTGTAAATAATTTATGTTAGCATGTTTTCATTTATTTTCCTCATTCTTATGATACAAAATCACACCTTATTATATCCCTTATTTTTTCCCCTTGTCACATTTTTTGTAATTTTAATCAATCAAATTGTTTTATGTGTCATTCCTTTTAATTTCCCCCTTTCTTTCACTCCACATTGGATAAAACAAGGTCAAAGTCAAGATATCACTTTTATTTTACCTAGATTTACAAGATTCTTAGACCCCATGCTCTTTGAATTTTTCTCTCTTAGAAACCTTGTCCCAAGTATTCAAATGAAAGTCATCTTTAGCACCCATGTTTTATCTTCCAAATCTGTATGGAGGAGGAATAGAAAAATCCATCAAAAAAGTTAAAATCTAAATCATTTTAAAATAAAAGGCAATGTTATCTAAAAGGCAACATATAAATCTCAAATTCAAATTCACATCAAAATACATGATTGCAATCACATCTCCTATCTCTAATCAAATCTCAAACTCCATAGTTGACCTCACATTGAGCTAAGGTACTTTGGGGTGTGGTAGGCTAGTAGATTGGAATAAGGGATTTTTAAAAACTCTATGGTACTACCTAATTTTTCATGCAAGTAACCAATATTTACAATAAACTCATGGATCTATAAGGGGTCTTAAAGAACGAGGAACACATTGTGGGAAGGTAGGTCCATTTTACTTTTCATGGATATAGCCTTCATGGGATGATCTATATACTGCATTTATTGACCTAAGACTTGTGTAGCTAAGACAAATTCTTCAGATTCCTTAAGGTTGAGAGTCCTCTTGTTTTGAAAAACCTAATTTGAGTGTCTTGACATCGATAAATAGTTACTCTACCTTGGTTTTTCCTTCATTTTCCCCTCCACCCATTTCATTTCCCCCCTTGATAGGCATATTATGATTCCAAATTTATCTTCCCTCTTCTAATTATTCCTTCTTCTTCATCTCTATAAAAACATGCTAGCATTACTTTGTTTTAGTTTTTTCTATCCTTAGAGAAAAACATGTTTCAATAACTATGGATCACCCTTTTATTTCATTTGCCATTATTGTATTACCCTTTTGTTGTGGATAGCTGAGTTTGCACTCTTTTGCCATTATTACATGTTTCTCTTTATCTATGCCTTCTTCATGTTTGTCTCACATCTTCAATTACAATTCATTTTATTTCTTTTATTTTTTCATTTTTACCTATCTTACATGAGCTTAATTTTCACTTTCTTACATATCCTTGTTATTTTTTTCTTGCATTGACATTCTTTTTTTTCATTTATGCTTTACATGCTTTCCAATATCATTTTTCATTTATTCATTTGCCATCATTTGTCATTTATTTGCCATTATTTTGTCATTTATTTGCCTTCAATATTATAAAAACCTTACTTTACCAATCCTAAATTTCCAATTAACTTCTTTGTAATTCCTAACAATTACATACATATTTTCCAAAAATTTTGATTTTTGGTTTTTTTTGCACTAACTTCTATAGGTTCGTCTAGTGTTATCTACATTAGACACCTTCACATCTCTTATAGTCTAATTCATTATCTAAAACACTAAGGTAATTTAAATTTATGTGTTTTTTAATTTATTCCTTTCATTTATCTTATTTACTGCTTACTTCACTTTACTTAGCATTAGCATTGTGTGTTATCATGTTATATCCCAAAGCACCATGTGTTGCACTTACATGACATATGATGAGATTTGAGTGAGGCATATGTATGCACATAATATTTTAAAACTTTTATTGATTACTAACACTTTGTATCTTTCAATAACCTATCGAGTCTCATTATCTTTGAGTGCACACCTTAAGGGGTGCACCGAAAAAGGGGTGGGTAGACAATCGATGCTTCATAAGATTGTTATCCCTTTTTCCACTTGTCATCTACATATTTGTCTCCTAAAACTATTTACCCTAAGCTTATTCTTCTCAGTCATACCTATTCTAGTATTTTCCTCTTTCCATCCCTCCTTTTCTTTCCTTAACACCCTTTTGGTTAGTCAGCTATACTAGGTCAACCCAATATAGTTTAGGGGTATTTTTCACTTTCTTAGCTTGTTAGCTTTTTAACTGACCTAGCTCAAACCTAGTGAATTTTCCCTGAAAACACACTGGGGTGATTGGTTCGACCCTATATAGCCACATTTTTGGGAGGATTTAGGGAAAGATATACCTATATATACAATTTTATTTCCCACCATTTCATAAAAGAAGAATTATTAGTGAAAAGTGCAAATAAACATCTGCTTATTGACCATTCTACTTGAGGAATAAATTTTAGGGTTTCATACTTTATTTGGAGATATGAATCTTATCTTGTGAAGAAGTCTTTTGGATGCTTAGATAGGTTATGTATCCTAGATTTGATTTATCTTCATTATCCTTACATACCACAACAATCTCTTGTGAAGCACCTTGGCCAATGGAGAGATTGAGGCTCAGTGGGTTCATCTTCAAAGGTAAGTATTCCTAACTATATTTCTCCTTTGTAAGAGTATATAGATAATGCATTTTTATTATTATCCTATATATTAGTATTTTTTATACATTAACATGAGTATATGTATTCTAATACATGTTTAGTTTAGTTGTTTATTTTTTTTCTAACCCCTACCTTGTGCCACAAGCTTTGGTGTGCACTAGATTAGATTTACTTTCATGTTATTATAATAAGTGAAATGCTTTAAACCTTAGGACTCTATTAGGGTTGTTCTGTGATTATGTTATATTTTAGGCTTTAGAACCCTTCCTAGCATGATATGTTGTGACAAGTGATCCTCTAATTAGGTCTAGCAAATCCCCATATTTTTTATGCTCATACTTAACGAATGTATCCCAATTGAAAGTGTAGGTTTGCTCTATTTTCTCTAAGCCAGGATTGATTTATAGACATGATGTATTTCTAATTGCATGAATGCTCCACTCTTAATTCCATTTCAAATAAGGGAAAAATATATGCACCTAAATTCTCTCATCTACATTATTGTCACTAATATTCATATTACTCAACACTAATTCTAGTTAATCTAATTTATCCACTTTCTAGTCATTTATCTATTATCCCCTTCTTCATATTTCATCATCCTATTAACCTTATTCATCCCCAACAAATAATTAATTTATATTAAATATCTATTATCCCATTCTAACACCATTTATCTATTATTTGGGAATTTTAAATTCCCATGACACACCTACCCACCTACTAGCTTATGCCTAAGCTCTCCTTTACCCCTAGTCCCTAATCATTCACCTAAACCCTATCTAAGACTAATTAATTTCTTAGAGGAATCTAGAATTAGAGGATTATAGAATCATATCTATTCTTATCCCTCCTCTTTAGAAGCCTCTAAATCTAGAGGCTTCCAAAAAAATTTAAATTCTTTGGATAATCCTCAACCTTTGATCTCCATCCCTTAACTTCAAATGTCCACCATAGATCTTTCCTTTCTCTTTCTATTTAAACCACCCCTCTACTACATTGGATTCAAATAGAGTTTTCATGCCACATCCATGTCCAATTAATAATCTAAGAATCTTATAGAGTCTTCATGCCAAATAAATTACAAGCATCATCATTAATAAGTTATCATCATACCATCATAATGTTAGATTTTTGAGTCTAAGGTAATATCCATCCTAATATATTTATTTTTGAATCAACTTGATCATGTTTTAGGGCATTTATTTTTAAAATTGTAATGTTGTTTTGAATAGTTTGTTCATCTATTTGCATTATAACTTAATGGCTCTAGACTTTGCATAAATAGTTTGATGTTTGAGTGATTAAATAGTGTAAGTTTAATAAAATAGATAAAAAATACTTATAAAACTTGGAACTAATAATATCTATCATCTTATTATGTTTTATATTGTAATTTATACTAATTTAATCTTTGATAAAGTCTTCATGAAGTAGTGAAGAACTTTTATGCTCAGTTATTAGCAGCTCGATGAAGTTTTCGCCAATAAATTTGTCTTGATTATCCCATAGCACCTCCAAGAAGGTTTCACTAAGGAACATTAACTGGTGAATTTAGTTTTATTCTAGTGCCTAAAATAATTTTTCATAAGAAGATGTTGATTTTGGACTTTGATTGTCCCCTAGCACCTCTGAAAAGGTTTTAAATAGGGATGAATCCATGAGAAGTTAGTGTTTCATATGATACAATACCCCAATTAGGGATGCTTTAATGTGATTCTAATCTTTGATGAATGATAAGCAAGAAAATTTGGGATGTTTAGTGACTCCTAATCTTATTTTCAATGGTTATTAGGAATTGATTTAAAGTTTGATTCAAAGTTAGTTATGGCCAATTTTAGGTGTCTATAGTCAATATCTATAATAGATAGTCTACTAAGAAAATTGTACATGTAAAAATTTGATGATGAATATAAGCATAAGGAAGAATATCAGACCATTTGTGATTAAGTGAAAGTATACTAAGAATTAGATACTTTAAGCACATATTCTAATAAAAAACTAAAGTTAGTTGTTGTGATCATAGGAATCTAAGAAGAGAGGTTAGATCAAGTATTAGTTTAAGCAATAAAACTAAAATTAAACTCACTAATACTAACACATAAAACCTATATATTAGGGGTGAGCTTAATAAACAAAATATATATGGAATCATAACTAAAATGTAAAATACATTAAATCTCTTACCTTCTTTTAGAGCTTCATATGTATTATTGAGTGGCTTGCTCAATTTGTGCTCAAAGAGTTTTTGACAATGGAGTTTGTGTGGCTCCCTCTCTCCTTAGCACCATTGTGGATTGTGTTGGATTCATGTATCTTGGATAAATATTTTTGCATTATAACTTTATTGATATGAATCTCATGAAACAAAACTTGAATTATAGATCTATAACTTCTAGGCTTTTTTTTCCATGGGCAATGACTTATATTTATAGCAAATAGATCTAACTCCAACCCAAGGTGAGTTAAGGTGTAGTTCAAGCTTGCAATGGGTTCAAACATAACATAAGTGACTCTTATTAGAGTTAATATTTGTCAATTAATAATGATTTTAAATGAATAGGCATGGATTTCATTTTAGGATATTTTTCAAAAGGCTTGACAACTTGCAAAGGTAATCATGAAAAGCTAAGATATTTAATATTTTTGAATTTCCTTTTTTAGTAATTCATTAATTACATATGGATAATTAAAATAGGTATTTAATATGGTTTAGATTGTTAATTAATTATGATTATTCATTTATCTCTTTCAAGATTTAATATTTGTTCATGTGCCCCACTTAATAGGTTCATAGGCCAAATTGTGAGTTGTGATGTCACATGATGATTAGGGATGAATCCATGAGAGGTTATTATTTAATATGATAGGATACCCCAATCAGGGATGCCTCAACATGATTTTTAGTTTTGATTAATGATGAATAAGAAAATTTAGGATGTTTAGGGATTATTAGGATTAATTTCTAATGATTGGTAGGAATCAGTCTAAAGTATGGTCGAAAGCCAATTGTGGTCAGTTTTAGGTGTCTACAATTTTCCCCTCTATTTAGGAAGATGTTACAATATATAGGCATAGTAATGTATTCTCAAATAATCAAATAGGCTGGAAATAAGATAATGATTAAACAAAAATCTCCAAATAATGTTTGGGAAGCCTATAATGATGGCCCCTCAAGGGAGTGGCTAACACATATGATTAATGGATGGTCCCTCAAAAAGAAGTAAGAATAAGAATTAAATTAACCCATGGGTGAGATTAATCCAATTGATAAAATGCTTCAATGTATTAATTTAAAAATTATTGATTTGCCCAAAGGCATTTATAATCATTAATAAAGGTTGAGACATTGATTTACCCAAAGGTGGTTATAATCAATGACATAGACATATGGCTTAGTTAGGGTTGATGAGTCAAAATAATAATTTTCCCATAGGTGGTTATAATCATTAAGATGACCAAGATTTAATAATGATTTGATTGTAACCTAGTAGGGTAGATGGATATGTATAACTCAAGGATATAACCTATTGCATAGGTTAAAGAAGAGCCATCACAAATGTAGATGCGATGGTCTAATGACTAAAGAAGTCATAAATAACTAGGCATACAAGGATGCACAAAATGATGAAAGAGATGAATATAAGAATAAATGTTTATCAATGTGAATGATTCATTTGTACCTACCAATGTGGATATGCTCATCCTTATTAGCATTGATACAACTAGAATGGTTAATGGGTTGATTTGATCAAGATGGGTGGGAGGATTTGCTAAGGTTACCAAGGAGAAACTTATGTGGATCCTTTACTTATAATACTTCCTGAGATGATTTTTATGGTATCACATGATGGTATGCATCATGATATAAAATACCATGACAACATAGCCAAAATGTGCATAAAGACTAAATATTGATCTAATAAACAATTGAAAATAATACACTAATGATAAAAACCATGATGACAATTTTAACATATGAATATGGATACACTCAAGAGTAATGCATAAAGAATCACCTAATGAATTCATATATACTGAGTCAAGGCACAACAATGAAAGCAAACAAATAAACAAATAACTAAGAAAATAAACACACAAAAAACATGAAAGTAAAAGCAAAATAAAGCATCCTAATAATGGATTTTCCCTAGTAGGGTAGATTAAGGATGACTGACTAGGGTTAAACAAGATAAATGTTTTTAGATTTTGAAATTTTTGAATGTTTTTATAATTTTGAGATATCTTAACTCATTAGAGATTGACAAGATACCACTCATAAAATAGAGAGAGCATTGGCTTAGATTGCTTGAAAAATGGTGAGAGCATATGGAAAAGAAGGACTAAATTGACCTCAACATGAATCAAGCACATCCTACATAGTCTCATTAGGACCTCAAATCATATTAGTTATACCAACACAAAAGGTAGGGAGAACTAGCTAGGTCATAATAATTTATAAAATTTAGGCAAATGGCCAGGTAAATGAGAATAGTAATTTGACAATAAAAGATAAAGGTGTTGTTCCTAATTCTCCCATAGGTGGTTATATTTAGGAAACAACAACATGGTTTTGTTATACTAATTTACCAATAAGAAGCTATAATTAGTAATACAAGGTGGGATGTTGATTTACCCACAAATGGTTATAATCATAAGCACCAGTCAAGTGTAAATGAAATATAACTTTCCATATTGAATGTCACACTACTTTCATAGACTATCATTTAAACACAGAATCCTAAATCTATTGAAATTGGATCAAAATACCCTCATGGAATGTGAAAGAAAAACCAAATGAACTGAGATCAAAAGGGGTTAAATAGAATGGCTAAAACCAGGCCTTATTCTAATAAGGATGGCATGGTAGAACTGTATATGGTATGGCATTATTCAAGGATGGCGATGCTATTAAGATTGGATAAAATGGTAAAAAGGTTATCCCAAATTGAGAAGGCAAGGTAAATGGTAGGGTATGAAAAAATGATGAGGAATGGTAAAATTAAAATGACAAGGGAAATGTTTTTGACCAAGATATGGTTTTTGTCAACTTATATGATTTTGTCCAGGGAAAAGGAAAATGGAATATGATTCTATTATTCTTGTTAATGTGGAGATGCACATCCTAATTAGGATATGACACAACCATAATAATCAATCATGTAAATTATTATCCCATACTTCTTCTAAATAGCTACTCTATCAAGATCTAACTAGAAATTTGGACTCCAAAATTTTTGTTATGATCTTCATTAGTCATTGATTCTATTTCCTCTAAACTTTGAGACAAGATGTCTTTGTAACCTCTATAAAAGAAAGTGTGGCTAGGGATTGTTAATATGGATAAATAGTGGATGATTGGTTTTATTGTAAATTTAATGGTGGATGATAATGAAATTTATAATGATTGGGAAACAAAATAAGATTGGGGGTTTTAAGCACCCACAATGTTGTTAATTCTAGATTTGACATAACTTTGGATGTGGCAAGGTTGAAGACTTATGAATGTGCTCTTGATAGGACCACTATATTTTTCTATTATTTGGGCCTGAGAGTAGATACCATTTGATTATGTTATAAATTGGAAGATATATTGATGTTATCTTGAATAAAATCTTCATCAAGCATTGAATAACTGTTGTGCTCAGTTATTGGTGCCTCGATGAATTTTTCACCAATGAAGTTGTTTTTATTGTCCCATAATACCTCTAAGAAGATTTCACTAAGGAACATTGACTTTCGACTTTGATTTTATTTTAGCACCTTTGAAAAGGTTTCACTAGAAGATGTTGAGTTTGAACTTTGACTGTCTCCTACCACCTTCAAAAAGGCTTCACAAGGAGATTATTTTTTTATTAATGTGACCTTACCCCCCTCTTTTTTTTTTTTTTTTTAAATAATATGTATTTATGTATGTAGTTAAACAAGGTATGATTTTTTCAATCCTAATAAACACTTGTGGGAGGTGGAAGGTTAGCAAAATGGCTAGGTTGGTTGGTGGTAATGGCATGTGTAATGGTAATGGAATGAGAAGAGGCAACACAATCTTTGTAGAAGATACTAGGAAAACTTGTGTCAAAGCTAAAGTAATCATCCTTAAAAATCATATAAGGATCAAATATTTATTCAAATTGATCTGAAAGGCATGCATAACCAATGTTGTAATATCCATGAACATATTCTGATTTTGAAGTTGATTCTAACTCAAGGGACTCTAGACTCAATGTTAAGACTAACATTGATTCTACTTTTGATGTTAAATCTAATGTTGGCTAGAGAATATAACCTAGCTTCAATATTTATTATTCATCTGGTGTGTATGTTTCTATAATGATGTCTTGTTGAATGTTTAGTTTTGGATAACTAATGGCATGTGATGGCATGATGGGCTCCATAGAGACTAGTTTGTCAAAGTGAGACTCCTCAAAAATTAAAATGAGTTCAAGAGATGGCTCCTCATAGAATTCCTTATCAAAAGGAGACTCTTATAGATATGCATATATCTGAGGTAATGATTTTCCCAAAAATAGTTATAATCATTAATATGTGACTCAACAAAGACTAGCTTGTTAGAGTGAGACTCCTCGACAATAGGTATATTATCAAGAGGTGATTCAACATAAGTTAACTTATTATAAATGGGTTTTTCAAGAAAAACATCATGGATTGGTTGGTTATCTTGGTCTTGGTTTAATGGTAGCTATAAAATACTAGTTTTGAATATATATTAGTCTTTAAATGATTGGTTCTATTAAATAGGTATGAATTGGCTTAGTTAGGGTTAGATAATTGGTAGGTATTTTCTAAAGTGGGGAATGATTGGAAATGGATAAATAATGGTCAATTTTTGGATATTTATAGGTTTAACAAAGGTTTGTTAATGTCCTAAGATAGTAACTATGACCCATCAAGTTGTGATTAGACAACTTGGTTTGGATAACAAGCTACCATACTTGGAATGGCTAGGAATGGTAAAGGTAGGGAATTTTAGAACTTGGTTTCTAACACAAACAAAGGGATGAGGTCCTAGAATAGAAATGATAGGTCATTGTGAAGTTTGGTTGCTTACACAATCCAAAAGATGAGATCCTGGTATAGAAATGGTAGGGTATTATGAAGTGTGATTGTTTACACAAGCTAAAGGATGAGGTATTTGTATAGAAATGGTAGGATGATGTGGAGCTTGGTTTCTCACACAAGCCAAAGGATGAGGACATGGAATCATAATCCTTAGATGTATTAAAGCTTGGTGACTCCTGAAGTCTGAAGGAGGGTTAATGGTATAGGTGGAAGAAGGGATGCCATGATCGGTGAGATGGTGAACATCATAACTCAACCAACCAAAATAAGGTATTACTACATACTACACTTGAGGATCTTGGGTTTGTTCCCTAGAATGAATATTTTAAGGAGGATATAGATCTATTTCACAAACCAATTCTTTACCATAGGGGTCTTGAATAAAGTCAATGTATGCAACCATTCTATCATAACTTGGATTATACATGACTCCACCATAAGTGTAGTGATACATATTCACATCAATAATAAATTCTCTATAAAAGACTTATATTTATACAAACTCTTAAAAAAACATTCTCTAAAGGATAAAATTTTCAAACTTGGTCTAACTTTGTCAAAGGATGGAGTTGTATATCTGAAAAGGTCTAGGATAAAACTTGGTAAAAAAAATCCAACATCAAATGTCTCACATAAAAAGGTCAAGTGGCTAAATAAAAACTGGCATACCAAACTCTTGGTCCAAATTATTCCAAACAAGTCTAATCTATGAAAAATAAAAGTTTCTAGGTGTTTTGTCCAAATATGGCATCAAAAGCTAGGCTTAAAATAGACATATGCTAGGACTTTTGGCAAAATTAGCACAAAAGATAAACTTAAAAATAGGGTAAGATTTAATCTAACAAATTTGAAACACTTTTGCATAAACTAGGCATTTAGAATCAAATATGAACTTAGACAAATGGCATAATGCATGAAATAAAAGTCACATGGATAAATAGGCTATTTATCCCAAATAAAGTCACAAACAATAGTTTTCAAATTGTATTAATAATTAACCTAAGTTACACAACCCAAAAGATAAATATCGATGTCTAGACCCAAATTACATAAGGCATAAATAGAAATCAATTAATATTTGAATTAAAACTTGTCAACGTTAATTAAAAATATAATGTATGAAACTAGGCATCTTTGATTAAATAATAAGATAGATGATGATGAATGGCATAATATCACTAGGAAAAGATCCCAAAGTCACACATGGATTGGTTTCAAAAATGGAAACTTAGACACAAGGTAAAAAAAATTATGAAATGATTCGAGCAACAAAAGATGTTATCATGATATAAATATGTCATCAATGGTTGGTTTCAAGACTAAAAGGAAAAAAGTTTTGAAATTAATTAGGCAATGTAATGCTACCTTTTACAATTGATGAACACACACACAAAGATTTGTCAAAAGACTAAGGTAAAGGCATGGTGTCAAACAAATGGCATAACACCTCTTTAAACAATAGAGTGATGTGGACACAAAACTCATTTTTACATGGCATAAACAAACAAATGATTTAGAATCAAAGACCAACTAATTAAATAAAAATACAAATTATAATGTCATAAATCCTAAAACTATCAAGGTTACATCATATCACTGAATTCCATCTATATACATGTTCTTGAGAGTATTTTAAGTGTTAATCAAAAAATAAAAGTTCATGAATTATTATGGATTTTACAACCCCCCCCCCCTTCTCCAAATATATTTTAAGGTGACAGTGAACTTTGAGCTATTCATCCTACATCAACAACATGTACATGGTAAAACTGTAAGTGGGGTTTGTCTAAACTTAAATTTTTGACCATCTAGATGGTCTCAAGTGTGATTAACACTATAGATACCTCACATCAATTTATTTTATATTGATTAGCTTAATATGAAATGGTCTATAATTTTATATGTTGATTCCATCTATATACTTATTAGTGGAATCCCCTAGTTAACCAAACCTGACTCAGGGTTTCATTATGATTAGAGAGATTAGATACTCAACCCCTTAGAAATCATAGTATATGTGCCCTAATTTATATACCCCATTATGGATCAAGATTGAAACAATTCTAAGAGATGAAACCCTAGATCAAATCTTCTGTAAATAACTCATGAGTAGTTTATGAACTCCCACTCATAAGACAAGTTGCATAAAATAAATGACCAAGTGAAAAGACTTTAAAGGTTGTGTTTAGATCACCTAAACCATACAAGTTTTGGGGAGAACCTTAAAAACATTATTTTTAAAACTTGGATAAAGGCACAAATTTTAAGTAAGAATCAATTTTTGTCACTCGAGTTACCTAAAGGGGATGGAGAAGATCATACGCACATCCTTCATTCATGAAAAATAAATGAGTATAAAATGATCTAGCATAAAATATAACATTCGAAAGGATTTGTAATTTTAAGTGAATGTTTATTTTATGCACAAAATTGAGTTATTTGTGAAAATTTCTTGACCTCTTGGCCTTAATTGAAAACTTGTAAAAATTTCAAAAAATAAAATAAGTATAAACCATCTAAATTCATTTTAAACACCAAATAGAAATTTGCAAGATTTAAGCATGTTCAAATTTGGCACTTTTCCATACATGGCCTATAATTTTTAGAGGGTTTGCTTCTACTTTAAATCACATTTTCAAGTATGAAAAATAAGGTTTGAAATGCAATCTCTCATGTTTCTCTATTTTTTTCACATAGAGATTGACATCAGTCAATAGTGACTAATGTCGGTTAGACCGATACCAATCACCTATGAACCCTTAGGTAAAAAATTATTTTTTACAAAACACTTGTTAACCCAAAATTATTATAAAATCTTCATAAAAGCCCTTGGATCTTGCAATAAAATGTTTAGATAGAGAGCTAAAAACCAAAATAAAATACTTGCAAATTTCAATTAAACATAAAAATATAATTTTTGTGACATGTCCTACCCTACACAATAAATTGATAATGGATAGATATAACTGATGCTCATTAGGCAAAACCGATGCTAGTTATGCAAAACCAATGTTGGTTTTTGTGTAAATCTAGGTAACACTAAAAATAGAGTATGAAAAAATAAAGTAACAACTCCAATTTTTAAGATGATCAAGCATTCATTTAAAAAATTAAGAGATGAATTTTGGTCTCTTTGGTATGTGATATGATTTAAGTCTCACTAGGCATGCCATTTGTGATCATAGGAATCCAACAAGGGAGGTTAGATCAAGTGTTAGTTTAAGTACACAATTCAAGTTAAACACACTAACACTAACACTTACAAGCTTAGATATTAGGGGTGAGATTAATGAAAAAAAGACAAATAGGATCACAACTAAAATACAAAATACATCAAATCTCTTAACTTCTTTGAGAGCTCCATATGCATTGTTGAGTGGCTTGCTCAATTTATGCTCAAAAAGTTTTTGACAATAGAGTTTGTGTGGCTCCCTCTCTCCTTGGCACCATTGTGACTTGTGTTGGCTTCATGTGTCTTGGCTCAATATTTTGGCATTATAACTTTATTGACATGAATCTCATACAACAAAACCTACATTATAACTCTAAAATTTCTAATTTTTTTCATGGGTAATGGCTTGTATTTATAGCAAATAGATCTAACCCCAACCCAAATTTAGTTAAGTTGTAGTTCAGGCTTGGAATGGGTTCAAACCTAACCTAGTTAAATCAACATAAATTCAATATAATTAATAGTTGTCAAGTAATAATTATTTTCAATGAATAGGCATGAGTTTCATTTTAGGATATTTTCCAAAAGGTTTGACAACTTGTAAAGGTAATCATGAAAAGCTAAGATATTTCATATTTTTTAATTTTTTTTTTAGTAATTCATTAACTACACATGCTTAATTTAACTAGGCATTTAATTTGGTTTATCTTATTAATTAATTTTGATTAGTCATTTAGTTCTTTCAAGATTTAACATTTGTTCATGTGCCCCACTTAATAGGTTCATAGGCCAAATTTATTATTGTGATGCCATATGATGATTAGGGATGAATCTGTGATAGTTTATTATTGTATATGATGGGGTACCCCAATTAGAGATGCTTAAACATGATTCTGAGCTTTGATGATTGATGCACAAGAAAATTTGAGGTGTTCAGTGATTCTTAGGCTTAATTTGAAATAGTTGGTAGGAATCGATCTGAAGTACAATCAAAAACTAGTTGTGTCCAATTTTAGGTGTCTACAATTCTTAGTTGACCATGATAGGAGGGCATCCTAAAGGTTAGTTTCATAATCATGTTCTATAAGGACATTCTTAAGTTAGTCATTAACACCCATACAAAGGAAGTGTTTTAAGGGTTAGTAAGCTAAGCCTACATCCACTCTCTGATATGCCTAATTATCTATAGTGATCACATCACACATAGAATAAAGGATAATTGTAGTTTAACCATTCCTAACTGAGTGTTAATTTATTTGTGAAGACAATCAACCTTCACCAATCACCTACAAGACCAAGCAAAACATCATTACCCCTTACAGGTGAACCTATGACTACTAGTTGACCCAAACACAACTAAGTACTACTAGGAGTTACAAATACCTCCCTTCATATAGGAAGTATGCACATTAGATAAAATTAAGCTTGAATATGAAAACCAAGACTTGTTCCAAAGTTATAAGCAAAAAATATTTCAAGTGGGCTGTATCCTAGATTTAACCATTGGCAACTAAGAACAAACACAAACATTTACAATTGAGGTCCAAAATTTGAACTAAGATAACAAGCATAAAAGGGACACCAAATAGTGTAGAGTAACTATGACTCAAACTATAAATACTGAAAGGTACAAAAATAACTGACATAACAAAGACCTTTCAAATAGGACAAAGCCCACTAATTTTAACATTAGTAATTAGGTACAAATTACCTCTAGTTTAAGTCTTATCTAAGAATTAATTTTCATTTTCATAAAAATTAATTATTTAAGCTATAAATATTACATTTAAGGTGAAAAAATATTTTTATTGTAAGAAAGAAAATGATTTAATCTATCATTCCATAGTGACTTTAAATGCTTAGAAAAGTTACCTCAAATCTCTAGAATAAACTAATTACAGAATCACTCTACAAAAAAAATAGTAAATCTGACAATAAAATTTATTTTATTCTTTCAATGATAATTTAAAGCTATTATAATTTACTTGCAATTTCAAGATCTAAAAAATATCATTTTTAGGTAAATTAACTAAGTCGATTCTAAATCAAATTTCAACTTAAATATGGATTTATTTTGTTCAACTACTATAGTTTCACTAAACAAATGAATAATTAATTCAATATCTTAAACACAATTAATTAAAACATCTTGTTAGACAATAATAAATATCATTCCAAATATTTTAATTAAATGACTTCCTATCTCTTACTAACTCACTTAATTATTAATTAATATTATTTAAAACATCTTGAGAGGCAATAAACAAAATTCATACACAATTAATTGTTTTAAATAACATTTTTTTATAGGTAAGTGAGAAAGAATTAATTAAATTTAATTAAAAAGGTTAATTAATAAATTAGTCAATTAATAACATATGAATAAGTCAAAAGTAAATTTAAAAGTGAGAAGTCTTTTCTCACTTGTAATTGGAGGATCAAATAATTACAATTGGATTAAATGATTTTAAGTCCGAGTTCCAAGTATTGCCTTCGATTTATTTATGGCTAAGATTAAAGTCTACTTCTTTCATTTTGCTTTTATTTCTTTCTCCCTTTTTTTATCTTGCAGGTTGAAGATGGAACTATAAGAGGAAGACTCCGAAATTTCAAACCCATTTTAAATGTATGTATATATATTTTTGACATATATATTTTCAAATGTGTGTGTGTGTGTGTGTGTGTGTGTGTGTGTGTGTGTGTGTGTGTGTGTGTGTGTGTGTGTGTGTGTGTGTGTGTGTGTGTGTGTGTGTGTGTACATATATATTGTAATTGGAGGATCAAATAATTAAAATTTGATTGAATGATTTTAACTCCAAGTTCTAAGTATTTCCTTAGATTTCTTTATGGCTAAGATAAACGTCTACTTTCATTTTGATTTCATTTCTTTCTCTCTTTTTTTTGTCTTGCAAGTTGAAGATGGAATTACAAGAGGAAGACTCCAAAATTTAAAACCCATTTTAAATGTATGTATATATATTTTTTATATATATATTTTAATTCATTTATTGTGGTTTCACTAAACAAATAAATAATTAATTCAACATCTTAAACATGATTATTTAAAACATCTTGTTAGATAATAATAAATATGAATCCAAATACTTTAATTAAATGATTCCCTATCTCTAATAATCCCAACCCACTTAATTCTTAATTAATATTATTTAAATTACCTTGAGATATAATAAATAAATTTCATACACAATTAATTCTTTTAAATAACACTTTGTAAGGTAAGTGAGAAAGAATTAATTAAATTGAATTAGAAAGGTTAATTAATAAGCTAGTCAATTAATAACAAATGAATAAGTCAAAAATAAATTTAAAAGTGAGAAGTCTTTTCCCACTTGCAAGTGGAGGATCAATAATTATCATTGGATTGAATTATTTTAAGCCCTAAGATTTAGGGGTTCCAAGTGTTGCCCTAGATTTCTTTATGACTAAGATAAAAGTCTACTTCTTTCATTTTGCTTTCATTTCTTTCTCCCATTTTTTCTATCTTGTAGGTTGAAGATGGAGCTATAAGAAGAAGACTCCAAAACTTCAAATCCATTTTAAATGTGTGTGTGTGTGTGTGTGTGTGTGTGTGTGTGTGTGTGTGTGTGTGTGTGTGTGTGTGTGTGGATTGAATTATTTTAAGCCCTAAGATTTAGGGGTTCCAAGTGTTGCCCTAGATTTCTTTATGACTAAGATAAAAGTCTACTTCTTTCATTTTGCTTTCATTTCTTTCTCCCATTTTTTCTATCTTGTAGGGTGAAGATGGAGCTATAAGAAGAAGACTCCAAAATTTCAAATCCATTTTAAATATGTGTGTGTGTGTATGTGTGTGTGTGTGTGTGTGTGTGTGTGTGTGTGTGTGTGTGTGTGTGTTCAAAAAAAAATACACACATATATATACAATCATTAAAATATAAAAATATTATATATATATATATATATATATATATATATATATATATATATATATATATATATATATATATATTAATTCATTCATTTATTTATATATTATTTTTTTAATTCATTTATTATTATTTTTAATATAAAAAATAATAGGGTGGTGGTTGTGTAGTCGTCTCCCTCCCTCCCCACCCTTAATGGGGTGGGTGGCTAGTTGTCCAGCCATTGTTCCCCACCTACCCGCATTCCCTCCCCCATCTTATATGGGGTTTGGGGGTGGTCGGCTGATAGTTGTCATTCCCACTCTTTTTATTGAGTGGGTGGGTGGCCGATTGGGTCATACCACCCTTCTATTTTTATTTTTATTTTTTAACTTTTCTCTTGTTTTTATTTTTCTTTCATATATATATTTCAAACATATTCATTATTATCTTTTTTTTTAATTTTTTTTAAATATATTTACTAAGATGATACATATACATATATACATATATTTTATTTAGCATATATAATGGAAGTTCTCTCTCTCTCACACACACACACATACATATTTAAACATATATAAGTGTAATTATTTGAAAAATAAGATTATATATATTCATATATTCACATATGTATATTTTAAGTACCTAATCTAATATAAAATTTTATTTTATTAAATGTATATATACTTTTAAGTATTGTTATTTCAAAATAAGATTTTATTTTTTTTTAAATATATATTTGTACAT
Source organism: Torreya grandis (assembly GCA_037957365.1). NCBI lineage: Eukaryota > Viridiplantae > Streptophyta > Pinopsida > Cupressales > Taxaceae > Torreya > Torreya grandis. The sequence continues at coordinate 1,789,711 of JARHVA010001806.1, read as the reverse complement.
TCTAAATGAACAAAAAAAAAATTATTTGAGAAACAAATGGAAAGCTACAACAAACAACTTTCACTTTTAAATTATAGCATTCATCACTCAAGAGAGAGAGTGGGGGGAGAGTGGAAGAGAAAGGAGAGTTCTTTGTTTACAAAAGTTTAACCTATAAACTTATTTCAATATTTAAATAAAAATAATATGTTTCTTCAACAATCAACACAACTGTACTAAATCATTTCTATTTATAATATTGATCTCATCTAAAAATGCAAGAAAAAGAAGAGAAAAAGAAAGATATTTATAACGTTTTCAATAATAGATTATGCAACTCAAAATAACAATATCTATTTAATAGATAAGATCAAAGAAGAGAGATCATCTACTCCTACAAGCATCTCATTTGCATATTCACTTTTATCTAAGATTAAAAGGTGTTGAAAGAGAGTAAAGGAGAGAAAGAGAATTGATAAAATCTATTAATTTAACAAGCATTTTCAAACACAAAAAAGAGGAGGAAAAATAACCAACCTAAATTCTTCTTGTTTCCTACATCTCTCCAAACTTCAATACTCCACAAGCTCCTCCCAAACTCCTCCTTCCCCCAATATCTCCTCCAAGAAATCAACCCTCCTTAATGACTAAAATGAATCTAAATAAAAGCTTAAAAAATTAAAATAAAAGAGAAGAGTCAAATTCCTCTTCCCAAGTTTATTAAATTAAGGTAGTACTCTCCCTTGCATGGGTCTTTTTATTTTATGGAAGGACCCATGCTTCTTATTCCTAATATGGATTTTTTGTGGAGAAGAGTCTTACACCAAAAAAAGTTATCTTACATGTCCATATGGCTCTTACAACAAATAATTTTAAATTACATTTCTTGAAATGTGCTCTACTAAATAGGTCACTGGATAGGCTAGGGAGTAAGTTTTGTAGAAGACCTATGGGATAGGGTTAGTAGGCTCTCTAGGAAGCTTAAGACATTAAATTTTAAATTTGAATATTACCAATTTATGATATGTAAATATATATATATTTAAGATGTGTAATTATGAATTAAATAATCTTTATTTATTTATGGAGGAATATTAATCCATTGGTAACCAAAAGGAGAACTATAATTCAAATTATTCATAAACACATAATTAAATTTCCTAATGTCTTAATTAGTAATGGATGAATGTTGTTGTAAAAAATTTAGTTATTCACCCCATCAGACACTTCCTTAGCTATCCAAGTTAGTTCTAGACCAGTTACAACTAGGCACAATCATAGAATAAACTTGTAGTGCTTAGCATTTGTCACTCGACTGCACTAGCATCAACTCACATAAGGCGCAATCCTTATGTGCTCACCTAAAGTACAATAAAGAAATAACTGATGCCCACATTAGGTTAGTCATGCCATGGTGCAAGTCATTCTTCAAGGGGCTTGGTATTTTTAACAACATTTTTTAATTTATCGATGCAATCCATTTTTAGGCTAGGCTGAAGGCCTATAGGTGCAAAGCCTATTTAGGAAGCTAATTCTAGTCATATGGCTTTAAGCCTATACTAGGTTTCTCTATGTTATTATGGGATAAAAGTTATGTTTTATCATGCTTAGTGTCCTTCAAATGCTATGGGTTTTAATTAAATATCATAAATCAAGGGTTCATGTTGGGTTAACACTTTAGCACAGGTATCATGGCTTAGCACGGGATCTGTCCTAAATTTAGATTATTTCAACATAATATGCTAATGTCATCATAATTACAAGGATGCCATGAATGTCATGAACAAAAATATTGCAACCAGCATCCTTATCATTCATATTGAGTTTATAACACTATAATCATCGTATTCATCACACATTTTACTATCAAAGCCAAAGATGTTAAACACAGACATAACCAAATCAAACTCTAGTGGATGTAATGATAATTTTCCATAAATAGAGTTTAAATAATTAAAGTACATAGAAAATGATACAAATTAAATTTCAACCTAAATCTACTAAAGGCCTAGAGGCTCACAGGTGAACTTGGGCACTATAATATGGAGCCTTAAGGACCGCCATGCTAGTCTTAAGGTTTTAATATTGGTCTCTTTGCTATTTCTAGAACCAATTCTATAGATCTTCACTATCTCCAAGTCACATCCTTGCATACTAGTTTTAACTTGCTTTCATAACCTAAAGGAGCACCTTCTACTAGGGTGGAGTTGCACACATCAGTATCCAAGTTGGAGATTTTTTCAATCATTATGCCAACTTTACTACTTTATGTCCTTCACATTGTGATCACCACATACTTTCATTAATTGAAGATGCCCAAAACATTATAGAAATTTTTAGCCGCCTACTAGCTAGTGAAAAGAGTGCATCGATTCTTCTAGCTAGCACAAAGATATCAAAATATAAATCATTTTGAATGATTTCCTCATGTTAAGATGTTTGTTGAGTTGGTACAAATCTAAACATAGGCAAAAAGGGGCCCAACATTACCCCATACAAAATTACTAGTCCACCTCAAACTAGTATTTCAATGTCCTAGGCATGCAGAACTCTGGTGCATTCTCCTTTAATTTAGTGTTGAAGTCCTTAAAGCCTTTGATGGTGAGCTTGATTTCTTCAATGGCAATGTCAAACTCTATTTAGTTAGCACTAAGAGTGAGCATATTGGTTTTATCTAAATATTTTTTGAAGGCCTCTAGCCTTTCTTTTGCCCTTGTCACTCTTCCGTCTAAGATTGTTCCTTGTTCGTTTGCCTTTGTTTTTAAGTTGTGGAAGAGTTTTCCAAGTTTTTCTCCTGGTTCTTGATCTGGGCACTCAAGGTGTTGACATTTTCCATGATTTTTGCATGCTCAAACCTAATAATAGTGTATGTCTTTTCCCTTATCTCTTCCCTCTCCACCTTTTTTTGCTTGAGGTGTGTGTCAATGATTAAATCTTGGTTGGAGAAGTTCTTAAATATGTCATCGATTGCTTTTATACCTTCTTTTAGTTTTGAAAAGAGGTCTTCCACCTGTTTGATCTTTGTAGCTAACTCTTGCTTTATCATGGCACATGGGTCCTCATCTTCTAGAACTAACTCTACCTTTACCTTAGAATCATTTACTCCACTATTGTTCACACCTTGTTAACCTCTAAGAAGTTATAAGTGTCAAGGTCATCCAAAAGGGATGGCTCAGCTTCCTCTATGCACTTAGCTAGTTGTTGTAATTTGAACTTCATGGCCTTTATTTCCTCTTCCACTTTTAGCACAATATTCTTCCACTTTAAATCCATAACATCATTGATTATGTTCTTCCATGCTACTTTGGAATCCATTGGGATGAGTACTTTGGTTGACCTGACTGGGTTCATTGTGTGGGGATTGATGAGAAAGAAATCCTACCCTTTTGGTTTCTATGTTCCCAATAAAGCCTTCTACAACACCTCAAAATGAGTCTCATCCATATAATTTTCAAAGGTAAATGATAATTTTTGGTGCATCCTTGTTGTGGTATCTCTAGGGGACATATATTCAAACATATAGTAGTTTTCATCGGTCCACCCCTTTTACACCTTTTCTCTCAGGCTTGGCTCGGTGCCCTCTTCTTTAGTGATGACCAACTTCATTTTTTCTTGTTCCTCTTCCTCAGTGCTAAAAATATCTTCAATGCTTCCCTCTGAGGTTTATTCTTACTTTTTAGGGGTTCTTTCTTAGACTTGTCCCCTTGGCATTTTTATTATTCCTCCTCAATGTTATCTTTTCCCTTTTATTTTTGTTGGGTTTCCTCTATGCTCTCCATTTATTCCTTCAAGGTGCCAGCATTACCTTCCTTATCTCTATATATCCCTTCAATACTTGGGCATGTCTATGGTACAACTTCTTATGCTATGATTTTGTAGGAGCTATGTGCCTTTGCTAATTTTTCTTCCCTTGGTTCCACAATTGTGTTAACCTTCTTCTCTTCCTTCTCTTTTTTGGCCCTTTCCTCCCAAGCTTTATTTTTCTCAACCTTATTTTTATTTTCCTTCCCCCTCTTTAATATTTCCATACTTTTATCTTCTTTATCCCTTATTTCCTCAACCTCAACCTTATCAATTTCTTCCTGGGTCATGTTAGATGCCTTTATGGATGCTCTTTTCTTCTTTAGCTTTTGCACCATCTCTATATGTTCATCATTAAGGCTCATTTTCTTCCACTAGCTTCTCTTTTCCTCAGTTAGTGGAGGCTATGTGGAGGGATCTTTTGATGGGGCAATACACACCTCTTTTATTTTTCTAAGAATACTAGTAGTGCTACCTTAGAGGTCTTCCTGGACTTCTTTGGCACTAGGCTCCTCTTCTACTACTTCTTCTTGGATGATGTAAACATTCATCCCTTCTTCCTCCTCCATTTCTTCATGCACCTCTTTCACTTCTAATTATTTGTGTGTCTCTTCTACCTCCATCTCTACCAAGGATATCATGGGCATTACAACTAGCCCTTTTGACCTATTTTTCTTCTCCCTTGGTTTGGGTGAAGCAATACCTATCATGAATACCATAAGCTTTTTATTTTGTATAGAGGGAGTGGCCTCATCACCATAAGTGATATTTAATTGAATATGCTCCTACATCTCTCAAGTGTTTACCCCTTTTTATTTTGGGGAGACTTTTATACTATCAGTGTTAGCTTCCCTTCCTCATTGACCTAAAGGGGGAGGTCATCATCCTTTTTGGTTCTCACTCCCTTATTCCTTGGCTTCATCTCATAATAAAGCATATGGATGTGCCTGAGAATCACTTCTTTTTGGAGGGTATAGATGTTGATGAAATTTGATTCATCCACCTCATCTTTAGTCACCTTCATTATTGGGGGCATGTAATGGTGTTGTATCCTACTTTATTCAAAATCCATGGTTTTCACTAGGATGTCTATCTATTATGCACTAGGGATCCTTCTCAGCACCTCCTAGAATAATTTTTTTGAGATAAAGTGTAATGAATCTTGAGTGGTTGACATTTTTTAGCACTAGATGCACTACATAAAAGTGTTTCATAATGGGGAAGGTCATTATTACAAACATATTTTGTGTGAGCTCCTTTAGGATGTGTAATTCCCCCTTGAATGCTTCAATATACTAGACATGCCACCCCATTAATTTAGTCTTGTACTTTTGGTAAAAAGTGAGGGGTGGGTGACATTTTGATATTTCTATACCAAGGAGTACTAATGCACCAGGAAGACCTAAATATTGTCTTCATCACCATCAAGCATGTTGATCTCCTTCATAACTATTAAAATAAATATAGAACCTCATCAAAAGATCTCTCATGTTTTATGACACTCAAGAATGTTCTTCAGCATCTCCTTTGATATGAACTTTGATATATTAAATTTAACCCATGTGTCATGTGATAGGTGATGCACATGTAGGCCTTAGTGGCATCTACCCATCAACCACTAGGCAAAGTTTTAAACTCAGGAGGCATGTATTTTCCCTCATTCTAAGGTCTTTAATGTCTTTTATGGGGAACACAAAACATCCCTTATAGTACCCTAGGATTTTCTTGGCCCTTTCAACTTTAGCATCATCCTCCATCATCTAGTAGATGTCTATTTTGGATTCTAGGAGCTTGGTAAATCTACCTATTAAGTGTGTTGATATCCATATGTGCCTTCCTACAAAATAAATGCAATCTTCATAGACACATAAGAGGAGGAACTATGAGTTTATCTATCTTCCTAAAACATGATAATTCATAGAGTTGAGTTGTATTGGTGGATTCAAGTTTATTTTAAATAGAGACATCGAATAACACTATGACTTATTCTATTTTGGCCCCTGTGCCCACCATCCAGTCTTGTGTTAGGTATTTCACATTACTTGAGGTGTGGTGGTTATATTATTAGAGATGATAGGTATGTGTGAAGGATGCCCAACTCTCACCTACCAATAATTCCTTAGGGAACTACATCTCTCAAATGGACATTTTTGCAAGCACTTCATGATCAACCTTTATGACACTAACTCCCTTTATCAACTACTCTTTCTTCTTTACCTCAGTCACTTCTTCTATCATTTGTGCCCTCTTGGTGTCCTTTTGTGCCTATGATGGGCTGGAACTCATGAAATTTTTTCCCATTTTTAAATTGGTTGGTGTTGAAACATGATCTATTTAGCTTACCAAAGCCATAAATTTTCTTTGGTGTTTCTCATAGTCATGAGGTTTATAACTACATCTTTAGCTCTCGAGCTTCAATTACTGTTAATGGTGGCCTCGATGTTACTTCAATTTTATACTACCTAGTTCTTGCATAATCCATGCCCCACACTTCTCTATGTCAATCTCAAAGCTAATGCAATTCCTCTCTCTATTTAATCATTCACTTTTGGCATCCATGAGTGTTCAAGGGTTTACTTTGGTATCTTTTGTTTGCTTTAGCTCTAGTTCATTGGTCTACATTTGGTTGAAAATTATCTTAAGGTTTGTAACCTAAACCAGTCGGCCCTTTACTATTTTATATATTTAATTCAACTACCTTTTTTATTGCAGGTAATTAATGGTATGGTGTCATTTAGAGTTCTTGGGATGCACAAAATCTTGAAAAATACACAAAAATCCATTTTCACCTATACATTCAATGTAGATATTATGTGCCTCTATCGTCACCATAATAACACCTCCTAATAGTATTTTTAGTGAAGTGATGTATAGTTCAAAGTCAATTCCTACCTCATTTTAGGTAGATGCCAATGTTTCTTGATGATCTTTCTCTTATGCTTTGTTTACTTGACATGACCTTCACATTTCTTATGGAAACTTGGCCACAGTAACTCAAATGTGCATGATCTAGCCTCCATGATTTTATCTTATTTTCCTACTATGTTTTCATTTTAAATGTGTTTTCCTATCTTAGTTGATTTTTATGTTCTTTCATCTCTTTTCCTTGGCCTATCCTACCACATACAAATCCCTTTCAATAGACCTCAAGTGTTTTACTCTATATTGTTGATCTCTTGCATATGATCATAGTGTGTGTCTTTTTTATCCCTCCTAAACACTTGCATCATGTACACATTTCTTTCATCTTATGTGCATGAGCACCCTTTATACCACTCTTTCTCCCTTCGTGCTCATATGTTCAAAGTCTGGTAAATTCCATGTACCTAGAAACTTAGGTGTCCGAACTCAAGTGCTTTAAAAAGCATCTATGCTTGGCTCACCTGAATGGAGTTATGCATAGAAGCACTAGAATATTTCTCTTATGGGATTGAAATCACCACTTATTCACTCTATAAAAACAATAAAGACAAAATGCAAGGAAATGTTTGGATTGTGCCAAACATCATTTAGGTCAGTATAACACAACTAACTTGTGACTGAGAAGTTGATGTCTGATGGCACTATAGGTGAAATTTGAGCTCACTATGGATTTCGAAATGTAAATTCCAAACTCAAATATCAACTACTAAGTAAGATGATAAATCCATTAGAATCTAAATGCATTTAGATGAATGAAACATTTAATCCTACATTTAAACTCTAAATCATAAGTGCTTCACATTATGATTAAACAAAATAGAAAAGATAAGAGGATTATAATAGATACCTTAGACTCAGATTGAAAAAGTGATATTGTTTTATGTTGGATTATTGATGAAGATGCAAGGATTGATTTTGGCATGGATTTGATATCAGCTTGGTAGATGGCCTTCCATGGAGGAGAAGGGTTATTTAAATAGAGGAAGGGAGGGAATATCAAGGGTTAAGACTCAAACTTGGATGAGGAGATCTAATGGTTAGAGGTTTTTAGAGAGGGTGGATAGGTTAGAGAGAGTTATAGACCTGGAGAGTTACAGAACTCTCTTTAGGATTTAATTATAATTAGAGGAAGGTTAGATGGGAATTAGAGAAGGATTAGGTGACTAGGGATGTAAGAATGGCTAGGGTGGTAGGGTAGTTAGGGTGGTAGGTGAATAAATATGAATTTTAAATTGTCAATTTAGTTTAGGGTGTAGGTTAGTAGGTAATAGGATCTATTAAGGGCTTAATAGGGAAATTAATTTTTTTTAGGATAGGGTAATGTTATGTGGGATATAGGAATGGAATGGGGATTATTGGGCTATTAGTTATTTTAGCTAGGGAGTATAGAAATTAGTGGGATAAAATAGGTTAAGTAGAATTAGTGTTGACTAATAGGAATAGTAGTCGACTGTAATGAAGTAATAAATTTTAGGTGCATACATTATTTCCCTCTTTGAAAGGACATTGTAAGTTAAGGTAAGTGGAAGTATTAATGGTCTTTTAAATAAAAACCATGTTGTGTATGAATGTTAGTAGATGATGTTAGTGGATATGATGCCCCCTCAAGGGGACATGTGAAGAAGAATGAGCTAGATGGTCACTCAAAAGAAGAAATAATGGGTGGGATGAGATGGATAGATGAGGGGATGGGATGTTAAATGTGGGATAGATGATGAAGAATATATATTAAACTTAAACAATGAGCTACAAATTGATGATTTCCCTAGTAAGGACACATGTACATGAAAGAAATATTATGGGTGTCATGGTTGTAGACACATTCCATGGGGGAATCAACCATAATAAAATGATTATATTATTAAAAGCCACCAACTTTAGACATATCCCAAGTAAGGATGCATGTAAGGGAGAGTTATAGGCCAGGATAAGATGATGATCTGATAAGATTAGTGATGGGTGTAGATCAAATCTAAATCAATTGATATGATTTTTTTGATGATAGAGAAGTAATGAGATGATTGAGTGACCAAAAGTATTGGGATGATGTCCCTAACAAAGACACATATAATGGAGTAAGAGAGGAAATAGTGGTCGAGCTATCCTTGGGCACTAAAAATTAGCCAAGTGTTGCCTACATAGTCTAAAAAGGCCTCAAGGCAATATAGTTATGACTAGAGGATAATGACAATGATTGATTAGAGGATGAATATGATGATGATTAATGATAAAAAAAAGTGATGAAGATGAGGATGATTAGATTTTGTTAGTGATTTAAGAAAATGATTTGGATGATGAGAGGAAGATGATAAGGACAAAATATGGGATGTTAGTGGGATGAGTACAGAGGAGTGGATTAGTCACAGGAAGAAGGATTATGAGATGATCAAGCCATCAAAAATGTCATAAGTCTCATCATAGTCTAAGTAATCCAAAAATATAGCACTTAACAAGATGCCTCATGATATAAACATGACCAAGAGGATATTGTGCTAAAGTGCATGGGAAAATAGTAAACTTCACATCCTTGAGGGAACTTTTGGTGTCCTCATATCATCCTCATTCATTTCCTAATAGAAAAAAAGAGGTATGGTGCACACAAAATAAAATACAAAAAAGATATATACATGATGCAGATAAGATAAATAGCAAAAAAATAGCAAAAAAATGGTGAACAAGTATCTACATGCAATGTCATAATGTCTTATCTAATGATGGGATGAGTGATTAGGTGATGGGTTGGATGATCATGATGTGATTTTGGACTTAGGATGAACTTAGATTTGGATAGGGTGATCATGGTTAGGATTAGGCTAAGTTGTTTCCCCTAGTTTAGGATGGAATGATAGATGATGTGATGAGGTCTTTGAATATTGACTTGGTCTTAAAATTAGATCAAAAAATGGTCAAGGATGGTGATTAGATAAGGTGATGACCAAGGATTACCAATATACAAGGCCCTACAAGGGTCCAATCTAGCAAAGAGACTAGGTGATGATGGGATAAAATACCTTTCACACTAGAAAAGAGTAATTGGATGGGTGCTAGGTATGAAGAGGAAATGATAGGATAGCTATGGCATCAAGTACCTTACACATTAGAAAAGAGGTGATTTGATGGGTGCTAGGTGTGATAATGTATTGATAGGAAGTGATGGGTGTTAGATTAAAGTCTTTGACAAGGTGATGTGTGCCAATAATACTTAGCCAAAAGGATGATGAAATTATGGGTGACCATTTAGATCAGTTTCCAATACTAAATGTGGTATCTAAAGATGGGACAGATATGAATATAGGATATGGAAGAAGATGGAAGTGACTAGGGGATTAGGGAAAGACAAGACATAGTGGACTATTTATGGATTTTTTAAATTTTATGATTTTTAGGGGTTTTTTAGAATATTTTAATTTTTTATGGATTTTTAGGATATGTATATACACTATATAAATTGGGTTACTAGAAAAGGTAATACCAAGCCTAATATCCAAGATAAGGATGGAGGGACGATGGATGGGATGACAAAGGATGATGATGATGGGGATCAAGGATGAATGGACTAGGGATAGCCAATAACCACATTATGAAGGAACTAGATGGTTATTAACCTGAGTATTCATTAGAGGATATACCAATATGGTTTTAGGATAGTTCTCAATACACCTTCTACTTCTTTATGAAGGTCAAGACTAGAAAAGAATGATTGACATAATAAGATGTATGATATGGATGGAGGGATATGATATGGATGAGATTATCATAGGATAGGTGGATGAGGGATGGGACAAGGATGGTGGATCATAACCTAAAGTGTTGAGGTATAATGCAAATTATAGATTATTTTACCATGATGTTAGAAATTGGTTTTCATCATGGTACTTGTCCAAGGTGCCAGAAGACCTTTTTTTTTTTTTTTTTGGAATTTTTATTGGGTATCTTGATTTATTAGTTGATGGGTGAGATGCAAGGTGATGATGATAGATATATACATTAGCTGAAACCTATTATGGGGATGTGTCATGCTAAGATCATGTCATCACTACTACTAGATGTATTGGGGACCTTGTGACCTATTGTGATTCTTGATTGTGATCCCCCCATATATCTAGAGCAAGTATCATCATTGCCCCTAAGAGAGATAATGTTGTCTAGGTCAGTGATATGAAGTATAGAGTGGATTATATATTTATGGGGATGTATATTACTTGAATGGATAATAGGATCAAGATATGATGGTGTGATGGATGATGTAGGTTAATGAATGATAGGATCATGATAGGATGGGGTAATGGAGGATGGAAGATTAGGACTAGCAGTGTAATGCATCATTGGAGATGTGGGACATGATTCATTTGATTGGTACCAAGTGATAAAAGACTTAAGGAGATCTAAGACACTTTAATTGCATGGCTCATCTTTGATCTGATTATTTGATGGATGATTAGCCACATGATTTTGAGCATTTGACTGGATTTATTTTGAGTAGCCCCTAGTGCCTAATTTTGGGCTTTAAAAGAGATCCAAGACACTTTAATTGCATGGCTCATCTTTGATCTGATTATTTGATGGATGATCAGCCACATGATTTTGAGCATTTGACTGGATTTATTTTGACTAGCCCCTGGTGCCTAATTTTGGGCTTCAACAAGGGAGATTGAGTTTTGAATGGAAATATTATTGTGAATTTGATATTCCCCTAGTTCTGAATATTGGGCTTCACTAGGGGAGAATAATTTTTGACTTGATAAATGATGATTTTGACTTTGATGTTCCTATAATGCCTGATATTGGACTTCACTAGGGGAAGACATATTCAGATTAGGCTGATGATTAGAATCTTCTTGACTTTGATTGATAGGATGAAAGATGACTTGATTATTATTTATAACTTTTAGAATATATTTTTAGACCTTTGTACTTTTGATGCACATTATATTTGTCAAGGAGGGGTCCAATGATGCATGTTTTTGTTCATCTTTATGGAGGGAGGTGATTAAATGATCATCGATGGGGAGAAAAGGGTCCATTATAGATGAAGATGGTGGTGATGAAATGATGAGGTCAAGGAGTGGTGATGGGGTAGTATAGTCTTCATACAGGTTCTTAGGAGACCTAGTTTTGACATCAGAGAAAATCTCTTTAAGATCAGCAAAAAGATCACTAGGACTAGCTATAGTAAATGCACCTAAAGGAGGATTAGACTCACTCTGACAATCTTTGATAAATATATCTTGTAATAACTCATTTATGATGTCATCATATGGAATAAAATCAAAAGATATGCCTATTAATGAATTGGAGTTATCTAGATTATAGTTATCCTCTAAAAGATAGGCATTATTAGCATCAATGAGGGATGACATTTCTAATGATGAATTTTATCTGGATATGGGTGTTGAAGATGATGTTATGGAAGATAAGACCTCATATTCTAATTTTGAAGATAAATTTGATGCACAAAATATAGTGTTTCTATTTTTAGATGCATTGTCTGCTATTGAACTCTTGATAAGGGGTATTTGAGGTAATGGGTGAGAGGGAGATGATGTATGATGACAAGTTCAACAATGATAGGTACATGGAGGGATTTTTGAGAGATGGGGGGACTAGGCTCATAGGGAATAGACTTGGTTGTGACAAAGGAATTTTTGAGGATGGGGGGATCATGTAGGATGGGTGTGGCATCTTGACCTTGGTTTGTAAAGGGAAGAGCTTGATCATGATTGGGAAGGGAATCTTGGCATTCCTTTTTTTGTTCACCTAGGGATGTGGATGCATCTAGTTTATCATCAATTACTATATTACCATGGTCAATGAAGTCCTAGAAAAAATCTTGGAAAGGTCGACATTGATTAATGGTATGCCCTCAAGTTTAGTGATATGCATAATACTAGTTATCTTTATACCAAGAGGGCTTTAGCTTAGTGGGATCAAGATGTCAGATAGATGGATAGACTATCATGTTAGTGGTGACAATTTTTTTAAAAGGGCTTTCAATGATATGGGAAGGAGAGTATAAGGACCTGCTTCATGTTGTGACTTAGATGTGGAAGCATTGAACTTATGATCAGATGGTTGTGGATATGACTAGGTGGATGCATTAAATGTGGCCAAGATTGGATTCCCTTTACTAGTATGGGAATGGGTAGATGGTGGTTTATGTCTAGTGAATGGAGGATTCGTATGGGATTCACATGATGGGGCTTGGATGGGAGGTGCAATGAGCTAAAGGGGATTGACACCTTCAAGAAGTGGTACACCCATCATAATGAGTTACAAAAGTATCTCATCCTTGTTGGCATGTATGTATTGGTCAATAAATTCAGGGTCTAGTTCCATGGTGATGGTCAATAGATGATGGAAAATATAGGTAGTATAAGGATTAGATAAGGTTAATGAACAAAAATAGATCAAAAGGACTGATCTAATATGATAGGTAATGATGGAGATGAGATAGATTAATGGATTAAGGACTATGATCAAATGTCAGATCTAAAGTGTAATAGGTGTTAACAACTTATCAACAATGTCTAGATGTGAAGCTAGCAAAAGGATTACAAATGGGATGGGTTCCTAATAATTAGACTAGTAAGATGATGGTGTGATGGGTATTAGTTATGAATAAGGCAAGATGATTGGACTAGAGATGATTGATAGTCGATGGGTTTGCTAGATTGAGACTAACAAAGTGGCAAGATGCTAACAAGATATGTATTATGATATGAGATTTGACCAAGTGGATAAGGATGATAAGATGGTGATAATATGATAGGATGATAGGATTAGCTCAAGACCTTAGACTAATTTTGTTCAAGATGGGATGGTAGGTGATTATGTGATGAAGGTGATTAAGACAATGGAATAGTGATAAGTATGATGATAGGTGATGATGAAATGATAAAGCAGTAATGAAAGGTGGATGGTTTAAACCTGTATGTGGCCTAGAAGCCAACTATGATAAGATGAGGTGATGCCCAGATGAGTGATGAAGGCAAGGTCAAGATAAGTGATTGGGTATGGATTTAAGATAAGATGTGGCTGATGTGGAATTAAGATATGGTAGGGTAAATTATGAATTATAGGTGAGACTAGGATAAGATGTGATTAAAGGATTTACAAGAGAGCGAATTATGTACTAGGAGATAAAATAAGGATATACAAGGTCATAGGATAATGAGACAAGATGGTATGGTGATGATTAGGACTATGGATGAGGTGGACTTAGGATAGAATGTGGAAGGTGAGACAAAATGGGAGATGGGAATTATAAAATAGGTATAAAGGGGATGATGATAAGGATGATGATAATTAGGATAGGTAAGTGGATGGGGGGATGACAAATGATGGGTGTTATGGTATACTAGGAGGGGATTAAGGACATACAAAAGGATAGTATGTATAATGGGATGATGATAAGTATGTTCAAGGATATACAAGACAAGATGGATAATGAGATGACAACTAGGATGGACAAGATGTATTTATGAACAGGTGGATATGATGAGGGATGAAAACTAGATGGTGATGATGATGATGATGATAAGGATGGACAAAATAAGATGGAGGTAATGGGAGTATGACCAATGATATATGGATATAGTTAAACTAGAATGTGAGATGAGGGATGGGATAAAGATATAAGATGTGATTTGAGGAAGGCAATATGAGGGATGAGATAGGATAAATACTATATGTACAATGATAGGATGACAAGGATGATGACTAGGATATATACAAAGGATGATGGGATAAGATGATGTGGCAAGGATATACATGATAGTATGTGTAAAGGACCTAGATAGGTATGGATAGGTAAAAGGCTGACTTGGCTCACAAATAGTACAGGATTAACACAACACACACCCAAACAAGCAAGCCACAATGTCTATGATTAGTAAATTAATGGGTGTGTAACCCGATGTCTGCACCATCAGATGACTTCATAGGTGAGGCTATAGGCCATTGACCCATTACAAAATTGACCAAACCCTCTCAACTCTATTTGCACTCAATGGCTACTTTGGATCTGATGCTGACTCCTATAGCAATACACTTGTTATATCTGAAGGTCCTATACTAGGTTGAACGGGCTCTCTAATGGCATCATTGATATACACAAAGGTACGTTATGGCCCAAGTCCATATATGGTGTTGTCTAATGTCTAGTTTAGAGAATTAACTCTTCCCCTTCATGGATGACTTGTATGGGGTCAATTGCTTAGCCTAATGATAGTTGTCCCTAATTTTTATACTCCACTGGAACATGGAGTTTGGTCAACGCATGGTGATGAAATCTATGACACTAACCCCTATATACTAGCTTGTGTGTGTATGTCAATTCCATGTCATGTGATATCCTAGAGGGGAGGGGTTAACAAATAGGGAAAACACATTATATAATTAATTAACCAATTTAATTACCTATGTGAAGGGCATGATATGATGATTATTTACACGTTGACACAAGCAAGTATATACAAGGATAAATTCAAAAAAGATATATACACATAACAAGATGATTGAAAATGATATATACAAGAAAAAATGGATTAAAATGATTCCAAAATGATTTTAAGAGTGCCAAAATGGATCTTTGACTAGTGGCATGCAAACACACTGTTATTAGTTTTGATTTGGTACTCCAAGAGATGGGTCCTACAAGGCAAACGTTAGTCGTTTAATGGAAAAAATTTGATTACCTACAAAACCACGGTTATATAGACAATACCTTGACTATAATTAACAATATCGTTATTCACTATATAATCTATATTTATGGTTTTGTCATGAACTACAAAACCACAACTCAAAATGATAAACCCACTACTACGAATAAAACGATAATTGCAATGACAAAACTTTAAAATTTAAACTTTTAGACAACAATAATAAATGTAATAGATTATGATAGATGTTGAAGATGTTTATGTGTAAATGACTATATCATATTTAAAATGGTTTAAAAACTAATAATTTAAAAAAAAAAAAAAAAATCGAAGAAGCTCTATTCTTATACACATCAATAGAAAAACTTTATAACACATATAGATATAAATGAAGACTTATTTAAATTAACAATGATTTATTGTGGATGGAGGGCGTTATATGTCCTAGAAAAATATTGCAAAAAGTGATTCTAATTCATGGTTACTAAGACAAATGATTTATTTTATGGATGTTATACATCTAAAACAGAGAATAATATAAACTGAATCACATCACCCAAGACATATTGTATTAAATATGGAGATTTTATTAAAACGTTGCATCAATAGGCTCGTGGATCCTAGTGTGGTAGTATTAATTGTAAAAATGTTGCAAATATTAATGATATTTCTAATTTCATGGTCAAGTAAGTCAAATTTTGAAATGTTTTTAACACGTTAGTGGACCTTCCAAAGGTGAGTATATGGAAACGGTTTTACCTGGTATAGTAGCATTTTGATCAGTCCGCTTTTACTATCCTCTCTTCAATACGTGGCATTAGAACTGATTGGTTTGCCTTTACTAAAAACATGTGGAAGCTACCATGATTCACACAAACTGTTAGGTCTGCAAACAGGGTCTTAAAATTCAAATTCTAGAGGTGAAGCTTCATCCTTTTTTAATTTAGACTATCTTTATAGACTATAAACTAGACTACCTTTAGTCTAAAATAGACTAGAAGACACCAATCAACTGTGCATTAATAATTGATATGACATACCTTTTTCAAAGATATTAACAAATTCCATTTGTTGGGATTGGGCCAAAAACCATTATTATCGGCTATCTTGAAATTGATAATTTCCTACAGTTCTATTTTTCAAGAAATTGTGATATGAGACTAGATTTTAATCTTCACCATTAAGTGAAGACAGAGTTTCATTCAAAGATGGGAGATGTTATGATTCCCTTTATTATTGGCATGCCTTAAATTTTAGTTTTTAAAAAAATTAGTATCATGGAGGTACGTTAATGTAACAAAAAGCCAGGTAACCACCTAATGACATTCAAGTTTTTGCCACCGAACAATACTGCCAAAGACATCTTAAGTAGGTAACCGGTTTTGCTGAAAGACCTTTGAAATGTAGATTAGCAAGTGTAAATCCAAATGTCATGACCTCTATCGGTATCCTCCCATCATATGCTTCACCTTTGCCAACATGCACGTAGCCTGTGCCAAACATCTTTAAATCGGGGTGCAAAACATTCAAGGAAATCAGTTTTCATTAGATATTCAAGCAATAAAGAACAAAACTGTGGACTTTGTCATGCCAAAATGCATTTTCAAAGGCAACCCAATATACTCTCCTAGCATCCCCATTAGATTTTCATCATCATATCATAAACTTATCAAGATATTTATAAGTACAGGATTTTGCTACGAGGATTCTCCCACTGTGGTCGCCAAAATGTAGGTGAAATTTGAGTTCACTATGGATTTAGAAATGCAAATTCCAAACTCAAATATCAAATACTAAGTAAGATGATAACTCCATTAGAATATAAATGCATTTAGATGAATGAAAAATTCAATCCTACATTTAAAATCTAAATCCTAAGTGCTTCACATAATGATTAAACAAAATAGAAAAGACAAGAGGATTAAAATAAATTCCTTAGACTCAGAATAATAAAGTGATGTTGCTTGATGTTGTATTATTGATGAATATGCAAGGATTGATTTTAGCATGGATTTGATATTAGCTTGGTAGATGGCCTTCCATAGAGGAGAAGGTTTGCTTTAATAGAGGAAGGGAGGGAAGATCAAGGGTTAAGATTCAAACTTGGATGAGGAGATCTAATGGATAGAGATTATCCAAGGAATATTAATTTTCCTTGGAAACCTCTAGAGTTAGAGGTTTATAGAGAGGGGGAATAGGTTAGAGAGAGCTCTAGATTTGGAGAGTTCTAGAACTCCCTTTAGGAGTTAATGATGATTAGAGGAAGGTTAGATGGGGATTAGAGAAGGATTAGGTGACTAGGGATGTAGGAATGGCTAGGGTGGTAGGGTAGCTAGGGTGGTAAGTGAATAAATATGATTTTTAAATTGTCAATTTCATTTAGGAGGTAGGTTAGTAGGTAATAGGATCTATTAAGGGCTTAATAGGGAAATTAACTAATTTTAGGATGGGGTAAAGGTATGTGAGATATAGGAATGGAATGGGGATTGTTGGGATATTAATTATTTTGGCTAGGGAGTATAGAAATTAGTGGGATAGAATAGGTTAAATGGAATTAGTGTCGATTAATAGGAATATTAATTGACTGTAATAAAGCGAGTGATTTTAGGTACATACAAACACAAATACCATTATATTACTGATATGGATTCAATATGTTGCCATTGAAATGCCTAGGGAGTATTTCACTAGCCAACATGTGCAACTTACATGCACTTATCTCTATTATGTGGTGGATGACATATGGGCCCATCCACCTTACCTACAGCTTGCCCAAGTGCCTTAAGTACTTGGAGTCATAGAACAAGACTAATGTTCCTTCAGTCAATACCTTGTGTTTAATATGCTTGTCATGTCAAAGATTCTATCATGCCTTCTCTATCTATTGGATCCATTTTGATTGGGTGCACACCTCATCCAACCATTCCAAGTTCTTGAGCCTTATACTTAATGAAGCTTGGTCATCTAGGAAATAAATTTGCACAATGATGGTGCCAAGAACTCTATTGGTAGAATTACCTTAGCAGCAAACACCAATTGAAATGGTGTAGCTCTATTTAGGTACTTATAGGTTTTTTGGTATGCCCATAATACCATGGACACTTGATCATCCTAATCATTGCGACTAATGTCACATATTTTTATGAGGCACATTTTATTGAATTCCTCAACTATGCCATTTGCTTAAGTATGATATCATGTGGTCTTGTGATGTGCCACCATGTACTCAACTAGCAGTATTTTCATAGTTTCATTGAAAATTTGTGTCCCTCTATCATTATTTAAACTAAGTGGGCACCTATAGTGACTTATGATGTTATCCCATATGAATGATATGGTAGTGGCAGTAGTGTAGTTTTTAGTAAGCATTGCCTCGGCCCACTTGGTGAAATAGTTGGTTACCATTAAAAAATACCTTATGCCTATATGCCTTGTTGTGGGAGTAATTGGTCCAATGAAATAAATGGCCCATTTTTCAAATGGTTCTTGGGTAATAATGGGGATAAGAGGCATTTCATCCTATCAATTTGGCTTCCCTATGTGTTTGCATTTGTCACATGCTATAGTGCAATCCTTTGAATCTTGGAATAAGCTTGGCTACCTCAAGCCTGATTGCAACACTTTATGTATCATTACATCTCCATTGCAATGGCCTCTTGCAATCCCCTTGTGCACCTCTCATATAATGGAGTCTCTTTCATGTTTTGAAACATAACAACATAGGACTTTGTCTCTACTTAATTTATATAGCTCCCCACTAATGATCTGAAAGTGGGCAGTGTGAATGGCGATCTACTTTTTTTTAGTTGTCATGGTCTGGGGTACAAACCTAGATGTTAGAAATGTGGCTATCTCTGCCAAGTCTTCAATAATTCACTAGACTTCATAGAGTAGTGCATCCATCATGTCATTTTTAATGGGTGCTATTATATCACCAGAGTCGATGTGAGACAAATGGTCTAGTCTCGATTTAGTTTCCCAAGTTACACCACAACTAAGAATTGGAATTCTTAAAATAGAGCTATCCATATACAAATGTGTCCATGGATAATGGGCTTATTCACAAGGTACTTAAGTGCCTCATGATTGGTGAAAAAGATGAATGGGTTGCTAATAAGTATTTCCTAAAGTTATGGAGAGTGTAGACCATAGCCATCACCTCATGCTCAGTAGTTGTGCATTTTTTCTCTGTAGGAGTAAATTTACAACTTGAAAAGTAGATAGGATGATCCATTTTACATTCATCAGGTTGCATTACAATATCATCAATTATAAAGTTGGATGCATCGACATGGGCATAGAATGAAGTCATCTATTTAGGAAATTGAAGAATAAGCATGCTATCTAACTTGAGCTTCAAAGTTTCAAAGGCATCCTTTTGTTTTACACCCTAGTAGAATGGGCCATCTCTATAAAACAACTCCTCTAGTGGTGTTATGATACTTTCATAGCTCCTTATAAACTTTCTATAATAACCACAATATCCAAGAAAGGTATGAACATCTCTATAGTGGAAGGAGTCTGGAGTTAAATCATAATGCTAATCTTTATGGGATCGATAAGCAGACTATTCATATAGACAATATGCCTGATTAATATACCAAAAGGTCTCATGAAGACTCACTTCTTAAGGTTCAAGGATATTTTTAGTTGTTTACACTTATGAGCCCATATACAGTCCAATCATCAAGGTACACCTAGAGGAACTTATGAATAAAATCCTTGAATGCGATGATGACCACTCTGTAGAATACAGTTGGCACATTCTTGAGCCCAAAGGGAATCACCTTATAGGTGAAATAACCCCATTCTATCATAAAGGTTGTCTTAGGCCTATCCTCCTCTTTAATATGGGCTTGATGGTATCCAAAGAAACCATCAGTGAAAGTATAAATTTTACAGCCTATAACTCTATCCAAGACTTCACCAATGAATGGAGTCAAGAAGGGGTCAGTGACATAGGTGGCATTTAATAATCAATAATCCATAGAAATACACCCATATATTTTTATGCTAATAACCATTAGGATTACCCATTCTAAATCTTGCACGAGGTAGATCACTCTTGTAGCTAGCATACCATCAATCTCCATTTTGACCTTCACATGGAGATTGGGGTTCATTTTGTAGGAATGATTCTTGATATTTCATACATCATCTACCAAATTTATGCTCATTTTTACAAATTATGGGTGGTTACCCTTCATGTCATGATAATTTCACAAAAACAAATCTTGAAACTCCTTTAGGAGATCCACAATTCATGCAAATTTTGCATCAAACCAATATGCACCTAGAGTAGTCACCTTTGGTTCTTCCATGCTGATAACAACCTGGGTGGTCTTGAGTGGCATATGGTAGGGTTCATTTCTCTCCTTATGTGTGTCTTCAACTTGTTTACTCCCCTCAATTATTATGATGTGTAGATGAGTAGGGTCTTCTTTTTTAGGGGCACTATCATCCACTTGGCACACAATCTTCCTCTTTCTTGTCAAGGACATCTAATTTCATGATTTATAGACATTTATATCTTCATCACTCTAGTCACTATTGAGTTCTTGATCCTTGAATAAATTTAGGAGCACTAATCCTTTCTACCCAAACATATCTTACAGGTGTTCCTCTAAGATTACAGTGTCCTCAAACATTGCCCTTTGAATGACTTATAATACCTCGATCAATTCCAAGTTATGTGAGGAAAAGGAGAAGGTGTGAACAAACTTCTCCTTTAATACATACTGACTAGTTGTCTCATAGTGTATTTAATTGACCACATACCAAGACTATGCCCACATCTTTAAGGTTTTGTAGAAGGTGAGTACCCATAGGTTCTTCAAGGCATTTATGCCACACTCAATCTAAGTTTATTAACATAAGTGCACACATGTTGTAGGGTCAGAATCACTAGAGTATGCGAAGATGTCCATATCCTCATTACTTTTCCTGAATCTGATTTATATTACTACTTTTACATCTTTCCAAGTTGGTAATCTAGAATTTTGCACTTCCCACCAATGAGCGACAGTGCTCGATAAAATATACACCAGTGCACCCATTCTATCTTTCTCCTTTGGGACACATGACTCTATGTTGTGTACATACTCTTCTACAAGATTATTCTACTCATATCATGGGATTTATGTAGGTTTACTTTTTCTTTGGTGAAACACCTTGTTTCCCTTCTTCTTATTATAAGGGACCCTTATTTGGGAAGTACGATTGATCTAGATCTAACCAGTCCTCATAGGTTTTGGTGCCTTGGTGCTCACTATATAGCACCTCTAACTATTGGTTTCATAAGATTATTTGACCCATCGATCACAAGTTACATTGGTAGTGTCCAAGGTCAATTGTCTATCATCCCAAGAAAGAGCTCTTTGGTCATTGGGGTTAATAGTTTTGGTGCCTTACATCATGATGTTGTAGATATGGTTAATCTCATCTTCAAGATCAACACTTTCTACATAAGGGGGTCTTTGGTCACTTGAGAGGGTGATCACAACCCTATCCTTTCCATTTTCATAGGTCATATAGTGCTTCTTAAAGTGCATGTCAACATTATTTATGTAGTACCATGGTGTACCTAGGGGTGTTGGATAATTATCTTATTCAGCTAACTCAATCACTTTGAATTAGCACAAAATTTTTCACCCATAATATCTAAAATGGTGCCTTTTAGAATTCTAATTGGTTTCATCCTAGATTTGTTGGACATGAAAATCACATAAGGGGAAAGCCTCAAGGTTGGTCTACCCATATTCTCCCATGCGTTCCTTATAAATATATTGACCTCAATGCCTATGTCAATGAGGACCTCACATACATATCATCCATCAATGATAGCAACCACAAGGAGATTTTGATTATACTTTGCATTCTATATTTGTCTGATCTCTCATGTCCTTTCTATGCATGGTTTAATAATATCAACTATGTGGGGCATGATAATTTCAACTAGCTTCTGCTTGTCATGTTATAATAGTAAATTATTTAGTATGGGTATCATCCCTTTTATCTAGAGGAGGCACAAGATCTCCATTAGCTCTTTTACCTCATCCTCCTGGTTATCTTGTTTCTTGTGGGAGGTAGTAGCTTGCACCTCTAGATCTCATGCCAGTTGTAGTTCTCCTTATAGGTTTTGAATAATGCTCATGGCTTATTGTAATGCATCCTTCTAGCATAAAAGGTTAGGGTAAGTCACATCTTTGGGTTCCAACTAAATGATGCACTCAATGCAGCTTGGTTCCACATATTCTAGGCACAACTCTAGTATTGGTGAAACTAATAGTTGAGTGGTGAATCCACTATGAGTAGTTTCCTACACTTTAATTGGCTTCGTGTAGGTTGGTTATACCTTTAAAGTCCATTTCTCTAATTTTGGATCATGTTATGCCATTATTTTGTTTTTATTTGTGTCAGGTTGGCTTTGGGTCAACTTTTTATACAAGTTGGGGCATTCCTCAACTAGATGTGGTCCTCAATAATACTTGCACATTGGATGCATCAGACAATCACAGTGATAGTGCTTAGTTGAGTTGCACTTGTAACATGATCATGGTGGGAATATTCCTCCACCACGTCCTCCACCTCACCCTCTAATGCCTATTTACATCCCATAATCAACATTATGTTGGCCATATCCCTCATTTCTTTAGTTTGCCTACCCTCCAACTATTACAATTGCCTACCATGCACCTCTTTCCATGTTTTCATGCATCTCATCAATTAATCAATAGTCAGTTATGGCGTGAGTGTAGGCATCACATAACTTGAAATAAAGGTTTGCGTTAACCTAAATGTCACATTGCAAAAATGGGAAATTGCGAACATCATATCCCTCATAGCAAACTTCATAATTTAAAATCAATGTGCATACATTCCTTTAAGGGAAATTATTTTTGTTATGGCCTTCCATCTCATAGTCAACACACCATAACCTGATTTGAACATCTTACATTAAAAAAAAGATCAATTTCTATATTTTAGAGGCCATTGATGCAATCTGCACCTCCATGAAAGGGTTGATTCCTATGTCACCACTCCCAAATGTCTTAACCTAAAGTGTAACTTATAGTGCTTCATGGGGGTCTATGAATGTCTTTATAGATAGCATTCTTCTGAAGGGTACTAGAAATCCCCCAACAAACCATTTTGCATGCTGGGAGGGGTAGATGTCATAGGGAAGCTTTGAAAGGAGATTTTCAAACCTAGTATCATACAAGTGCACACTCTCCAATAGCCCTTGGCTAATTTTCTTGAGTGTGGTGATGCTTTGCTATTCAAACTCATGAATATTGAATTCTTTTAAGAATGCCTCCTTTAGAATGTCATAATCAATCATGGTTTGGTTAGGATCAAATTTACTATACTATGTATGAGTACGATCAAGTAGAGTTATCATAAATTATTTTTCCTTGTGCTCTGATTGGGTTATACATGGAGCACACCATTGAAGCTCACATTTTAACACATGTTCTATGGTAGTTTCCATGCCATGATATTACAGAATTTTCCATGCCATGATATTATGGTAGGTGCATTGCCATCTCATAATATATTTGTTGTGTGTGTGTGTGCGGGGGGGGGGGGGGGGGGTGTAGTACTAGCATCTAAAGCATTTACCTCATGGCACTTATCCTAGTGATAGTCTTCCAATTCCTCTAATCAATGGGTTGGGATTTGACCCTATGGTTGTTATTTGTGCCCTTGAAGTCAATGGTGTGGTGCTAAGCCACTCCCTATGGGATATTTCCTAGTCTATGCATCTAACATTTATTAAATTGGAATTCTTGCACTTATATTCTATGTTTTGAACTAATGCCCAAAGGCTTAGAGGTACCTTCACTTAGCTCCTCATAAGGGATAACTTATTAAATCACAAAATTGTAATCTAATTCTACAAATTGATCAAATTAAATACTAATAATAGGGTCAATTATCACTTTTATTTCTTCTTGAGGGGGATCCAGTGCATGAGCTTACACCTTAGGTTCAAAGAGGGTAGGCACTTCCAGTGCATATTCAATGGTCAAATTTGATAGAAACCTAGAGCATTCTATACCTATAAATTTATGAGCTTGATATATCACTTCAGTGTTTCTCTCTTCTTGGTGATACTACAATTTAAAAAATCTTTTCCCATGCCCTTCTTTCTCTCTACAGGTTCTCTCAGCACTTCCAAGTTCTAGATCTTCTATCAGCTTATGCTTTCTCTTGTTATAAGTCTATCGACTAAGCTCATGGGTGTCAATATACTCATCCCCTTCCATTGTGCTTCACCTACACATCCCCTTCTTCCCCATTGTGTTGCTCATATGTGAAAGGATTTTAGCTTCCATTCTTGTGATTTCAAAGCCATAATCCACCATCAATTTTTTAATCTCGATGCTAAGTTATTTCATAAACTTGCCTCTGGGCTCATGTAAGGATTAATACCTTATTTCTTCAAGGCAAGGGTACATTGATACTATGAACTCAAACATGTAGATTTGCAATGCTCTTTTCCATAATTTGTCTACAATTCCAGTCCAAATGGCATCAAGGTTCTCAATCTTCTCTAAGCACTCCATCTACTCAAGGCATTATCTATAGCTTTATCCTCTATGGGTCGCATAAGAATCCAAACATCAATACACATGCTCAGGTAGTTCGTAAAAAAAGACTTCGTATAGAGCATCATAAAGGTTATTCTAGAATAACTTCCTTAGCTTTTATTCTTTACAGGATGGATGCTTCAGTGCAAATCTATCTTCCACCTATTCTAGCTAGTGCTCAAAGTTTTTGAGGGAGAGTTGGAGCATTGTTATTTTTTACCATTACAGTAATAAAATTCAACATGGATCTTGATAATGGAACCAAAATGTTATATAAAAGTTGGTTATTCACTCTATCAAGAGCTTACTTGGTTGTCTAAGTTAGTTATAAACTGGTTACAACTAGGTGAAATCATAGAATACACCCATGGCTCTTAACATTTATCACTCAAATCCAATAGTATCAATTTACATAAGGTGCAAGCCCTATACACTCACTTAAATCAAAATAGAGAAATAAGTAGGGCCCATGTTGGGTTAGTCATGATATGGTGTAACTCATTCTTTAATGAGCTTGGTATTTTATAATACTGGAATTTGTGAGTTCATCAATGTAAGCCATTTCTAGGATAGGTTGAAGGTCTATAAGCACAAAACCTATTTAGGAAGTTACTTCCAGTCATATGGGCACAAGCCTATATTAGTTTGCTTTGTGGTCTTATAGGTGTAAGCTTATGTTTTATCAACCTAAGTGTCCTTTAAGCACTTGGAGGTTCAATTAAATATCGTAGATCAAGGGTTCATGTTGGGTTAGCACTTTAGCATAGGTATCATGGCTTGTCACAAGATCTTTCCTACATTTAGATTATTTCCACATAATATGTTAATGTCATCATAATTACAGGGATGCCATGAACTTCATGAACCAAAATCTTGCAACCAACATCCTTATCACTCAGATTGATTTTATAACACTATAATCATCAAATTCATCATGCATTTAACTATCAAAGCCAAATACATTAAACACAGACATAACCAAATCAAACTCTAGTGGATGTAATGCCAATTATCCATAAATTGAGTTTAAATAAATAGAGTGCATAACAAATTATACATAGTAAATGCTCACCTAAAGCTATTAAAGGTCTGAAAGCCCACAGGCTAGCTTGGGCACTACAATGTGGAGCCTTAAGGACCTTCATGCTAGTCTTAAGGTTTAATGGTAGTATCTTTTCTATTTTTAGAACCAATTATATATATTTTTACTATCTCCATGTCAGAATTTTGTATACTAGTTTAAGCTTGCTTTTATAGCCTAAAAGAACACCTTATACAGGGGTAGAGTTACACATGCTGATTACTAAGATGGAGTTTTTATCAATCTTTCTATTGGTTCCACTACTATGCACCTTCATGCTATGATTTCCACATGTTTCCATTCCTTGAAAATTTCCAAAAAATTATAAAATTTGTTAGCCACCTACCAACTGGTGTAAAGAGTGTATCAATTCTTTCAGCTAGCACAAATATATCAAAATAGAAATCATCCTGAATGATTGCCTCATGATGAGATGTCTTCTGAGTTGGGATGGGTCCAAACATAGGGAAAAAAGGGCCCAACAAATATTCTTAACATGAAGGTATTACATACTCCCCCCTTATTAAATCATCATCCTCGATGCATTGAACTAACATAATGGGTTGAAGAATCAAACATTACTATAGCACATACTAGGTCATAAATAATGTAACTCAAACTAACCATAATACAACACATTTTACACTTATCAACATCTTTTACTATTATTGTAAAATTAGCTTTCTTGTCATTTTTTTTGGGTAATATAATTATTGACCAAATTTGAATTTTAGGTCAAATTGGGGTACCCCTAGGTAAAAACTTGAGTTTTAAGTGTTTTAGGGGGTTTAATGTTTGGTCATAGGGTATCATAGGTTATTTAATTTTATGAAATGTTATATTAGCTTTCTTCATTAATTTTATTTGCCAACATGTCATTTTAGGTCATTTTAAAGGTGAAAATTGAGCATTTAACAACTTGTATAGGGTTTTAGGCAATTTTGAAGGTTCTAGGAGGTTTTTTCACATGCCATGTGTCCTAGGAAGTCTTTGGTAATTGTTACTAACTAAAAATTAGTAAGTTACTTAGAAAAAGGGCATTTTTCTTTAAAAAGTTGAGAATTTAATGAGGTGTACAAAATTTTAGGGTCTCCTAAAATTTGGGACGTTTTAATAATGTACCTTAGTCTTCTATAAAATTACTTTAGTGATCAATTTGATCATAAACTCCAAAAAATGAATAAAACCACTTACCTCACCTTCCACTAGGCTTAGCAAGCAAAAGTGACCTACATGTTTGTACATGGTATGGTCAACATAAGAGGTTTTAGACAAAATTCTCCCATGGTGTCTTCTAAACTCAGTCATCTACCATTTGATGTTTGGTTGTAGAGAAATAGTGGCATGTGCTTCATGAACTATCCTCATGAAGTTGACCTTTCAAACATGTTTGCTAATCTATGTACCCTATAGGTTTTGCCTTAGTTTGAGTAATTATGTATTATCTATCTATTGATATTGATTCTAGAGGATGTTCACATCTTTCCCTAATATTTACCATGATTTTTTTCAAGTTTGGATTTGTTTTAAAAATCCAGTCATCTCAATTTTCTAGAATGGTCCCATTCTATGTTGTTGGCAGTTTTTCACAATGTTCTAGATCTTCATGATTTTTCAGGGCTTCAATGGGTTATGTTAGAGTAATTTGTATGTTTTAAATGTTATCTTGGCCCCCTCTTCACCTTTCATCCTCTTTATTCAAGTAGTGTTTCATGGATTGCACTCATTGTACACACTTATACATAGTCTGCCATTGGAGTGTGCATCTACAAGTGCTCTCATGAAGGGTTCAATGTTGAAAGGAGATGTGAGATCTTGTTTTGGATTTGAAACATATTGAGGTTTCATTTCAACACCATTTATGGGAGATACATTGATTGTGAAGGTAGATTCTTTCAATGTATGGAACATTTCATGCTTGTTGCCTATATGAAACCCAACATGCATCTACAAGAGCCTCTAACAATGACGTCAAATTTTAAATAGGAGTTTTGACTGGTGTATCATTATTTTATAGTGATAATAGTATACTTATAAATATTTAGATAGCCTATAATTTTTTCACAAACGTGTGAATCTTTCATATGGCCTACCTTTTTTTTCACTACCTACACAGTAGAGTGTCTACCTACAGGTGGCTTAGCAGAGGTGTGAAAGTACTTGTACAAAGGAAATGGAACATGTTTAAAACCTTATTGACACCCTAATATGTTTTAAATATTATGGAAAACTCAATTGCAAGGTTAGCTTGATTGGCAAGGTGAAAAGTCACTCCAAAAGGAATGACTGTGGAACTCAAGGATCAAATTCCCGAAAAACACAAAATAGAGGTCTAGCCCTTTTTTGGGGCACCTTTATATATGTATGAATTGAGTTCCAAAATATCCTAATGTATTTATGATGAATCTCCCACATAATAGTATCACCTTGGAAAATTAAGACCTTGTTTGAGTTAGGGAGTATAGTTTTCAAGAGCCTTCAATATGCTAATTAGTTTACTGAAATCATGTAGTGATATCTACAACAGTCTAAGTTAAATGGTTTTTCATAATCCATAAGTGGATTTGAAGCTTGAAATTGAGTTGGAATGTCTTATTTCAACAATAATATAATTATTTCCATGGAAATAACTGAATATGAACATTGAAGATGGTTTGCAATTACCAAGGGTGGACTAGTCCATACAAATGGCCTAGGCATAGTCAACTATAGCCAACCTAAGTTTCAAGTTTAAGAAGGTGTCTCTTCCTTATAAGGTGTAGGTGTTATGACATGTTTTTTGGTTTGAGTAATGATTGGATGATTATTCAAAAGGTTTCATATATGTCTTAAGAAACAAACATGATAGCCTCTAATGCTAATTAACACCTATAGCTAATTGTAAGAAACATAGTATGTTGAAACTGTGACTGATAGTGAATAAAGGAGCTTGGTGACTAAGAGAGTGTGAGTACCAAGAATGAATTATGTGGGTTAAATATAATCTCAATAATATTGATATTTTATAAATAACCTTTAATCAATTATCTCAGACTAAATTGAATAAGTATGCACCTATAAGGGTCAAATAGGCAAGAGAACATAGTCAAAGAAGCAAGCAGTCAAAGGAGCATATGGATCTTTAAGAGGCTGAACTGATGTGTGAAGTTAATTAAACATTCATAAATTTTACATACACCTCATGATATCCTCATGATATTATAACAAAGACATAAGGAATCCCAAATCAGGCATACACAGTCCACTCTTGAAAATCCTCCATAATTTATCATACAAAAAGTTTGTCTTAGGTATTTAGTGATTTAAAAGGGAAAATGAGGTCATAAAGGGCTGTATTTTGGTGTTTAATGTATTCATAATTTTATAAATTATATCCAATATTATTTTTTCAGAGAGAATAGGGGAAGTGCCCCATATTTTGTCTCAGACAGGGGGTACTTCCTCTAGAGAACAAACTGGCAAGGTTTAGAAGAAAAGGATAAACAGGTGGACCAAAATAAAAATAGATCATATAAAATTTGGGAGAGGTTGTATGAAACCTATTAAATAATATAAAACTAGGCAAAGAGGGGATAAACTAGATAAAATGCTCAAAACCTCCAGGGTTACAGTCAAGTATACTAGGTAGGTTTCGGCCTACAATCCAAACAAGAGACCACCTTCACTTTTGGACCTAAGAGATATTTATATTGGATTGTAACATGATTTTGGGGTGTATATAGAGTTTTTTTTATCTATTTTAATGTATGTGAGACAATAAAAAGGTCATTATGGGATTCAAAGACAAATCAAACCTACTAGGCATGGCTAGACCTAGTGTCCAAATGGGGGTCTATCATACTTATAGCATGAAATAAGCTTTCCAAAATATTAAAACATGTTCATGGGATTATTAAAGAAGTTATAAAGCTTTTATAGTTCAAATAAAACCAAATAAATTCATTTTTAGACCTCAATACAACTCAGACCTATAAGGAACAAGGAAAGAGCTTAATAGTGCAAGATTAAATGTTCATAACTCTTATGACGATATGCATGGGAGTCTGAGGATTTCAAGGTAGTTAATTAAGGTCTTTAAATATAATTTTTTGTAATTTTTTTTCAATTTGGATGTTATTTTTTTATGAAACAACCTTAAGAGGTCAAACTAGTCGGAAACCCTCAAAAACCTTTGCAAAGACCAGTTTGAGGAAATGGAGTTAGAAAGGTAATACAATGGGCTGGTTTGACTATGATGATGATTTGAAATTGTAAAGGACTCCCTAAATATTCTCCCAATGATTTTGGGTTATACGGACTTGTACAAAAAAGGTGCAAAACAAAATATTTTTGACCATTTTATATGTTTTGTACGATATAGGAGGAGTATGAAGATGAAATCAAGTTTGGAGGGAATATTTATACTTTTTATAAATCCATATGTCCATTTAATTACAATAAAAAAACTCCTAAGTCTTTAAAATAGGTGTTTCATCTCAGCCAATCAAAACTGGCCTAGTGGACAATCTAGTGAGAAGGGTAAAAAACTTCAAATGGAGTGATTTTAAAGCATGCATAATGACTTTAAATCCATGGAGTGTCTATAAATGTGTCATAAATCCCCAAAAATGTATTTTCATGAGAAACTAATCTCTTTTTGGAAGCCAAGTGTGTATAGTACATGGAGGAGTTTTTTGGACTGTAGATGATGATGGCTCTTTTCTAGATGATTCTAGATGATCAGGCCTACAAAAATGCATGGAGAAGTGTTTATAATTTCCTTAACATTCATTCCAATCATCATACCTGGTCATAATTAGTTATAGTACCTTCAAACATGGCCAATAATGAAGGCAATTTTTTTTAGCCAACATAAGGAGTTTATTGCCATTTTTCATGAATTTTATGCATTAAATTGAAACTTGTGC
Organism: Torreya grandis; assembly: GCA_037957365.1. Classification (NCBI taxonomy): domain Eukaryota; kingdom Viridiplantae; phylum Streptophyta; class Pinopsida; order Cupressales; family Taxaceae; genus Torreya; species Torreya grandis. Next base: position 1,758,765 of record JARHVA010001806.1, on the reverse strand, counting down.
TTCCTAACCTTTCATGGTTCATTCCATATCCTATTATCATTCAAAACTAAATAATTTTATTACCTTTCCAAGTGTACTTGTGACCCTTGGACTTCTCTCTTCTCCTCTCTCTCTCAAGCTCTATAAGAGCTACCATTTTGGCCTTTGTAAACTAATACCACACTAGGAATGGAAAATCCCTAATGGTTTTGACATTGTACTTACCTTAGATAATAAATTCAATTTAGTTTTGATTTCATACATCAAATTTTCAAAGTGTGTGAAGAGATGATAGTGACTGGTTAAGAGATATTCACTTATCCTTGCTTTCTCTCAATCCTTCCATGTTTGATGCAAGTGATTCCATGCCTAGTAGGTCATATGAAGTGTTTTGAAGTGTATGGACATGTTATTAAGTGTAAAATGAAGTCTTAGAATCTGAAAAATTATGTATGTTTCTACTTACCTTAGATAGTCTTCATATATGGCACTTTCATATTAAAATACTGATGTTAGTGTATTCTAAGACTCTTAAATTAGAGTTGTATGATTTGTTTCAAATTGATGGAGTACAGTAGTCTTATGGTAAAAATATTGGTGCATAACCACTTATAGTAGATTTTAATTCATGCCAAATCTATCCTTTTTATCCATAATCAATTAATTAGTATAGGTGAAAGCATTTCAAGACAAATATAGGGAGCTAGTCCTTCATTCTAGAGATTCATCTCACCAAATTGACTACCCACAGCAAGTGAGATGTTTCCATTGTGCCACTTGGATGAGGAGAGTTGATTCATTTCCTCAAAGGGTGTGAATTCAAGTGATAACAATTTTTTTCACACCCAGTGGGACTCTTGGTCCAAGAAGTTGAGAGATTTTAGGTGTTGTCTCTCAACAACTAGCCTTTGGAGGCATCTATCTAAACATCAATGGTGACTCTAAAGTTACATCATCTAGTTAATCAGCCAAAGTATTCCACTAGAGATTTGTTAATGATCATTCCTTATGTTCTTAATTCCTAATAAAGTTCCATGGCTGACCTTGGTGTTGAGTTTTATTTTACACAAGTTGGTGAGACATTTATATCTTGTGTCATTCCCTATTAACAAGAACAAGTCCTTAATCAGCCCTATCATGAAGTGTACCATCACCAACATGAAGTGTATTAGCCCATCCAAGAAGAAGATTTTTGGCAGTCTTATGTTATTTCATCTCCCTCTCCATATGGACACTATGTTGTTGAACAACCCTATGAGTATGACTACCAATGGAACTATCAAGAAACACCTTTTTATCAATCCCAGTATGAACCTTATCCTTCATACCATGATGTGTATCATCCTCAAGATTATTCCTATGAATATTTTCATATGAAATCAGATGTTTCCATGAATTACACACATATATATCATTACAAAGTGAAATTCCTACTCATGTAGATGTTTCTCTTTCTCGTTAGCCCAAGAACTCACTTCCATAAGAGCTTACTAGTGCTTTGTTAGGTTGTGGAGCTAAAAGCTTCACTGATGCAGACACAAAGGAGGTTGCAGGAGAGTTGCTGAGTGTCAGAGACACTGGCGTCGGTCAGGCCAACCGACGTCGGCAGGATAGGGCAGGAAGGCAACCGACGTCGGTCAGAGATCGATCCGCGTCGGCGACCCCCAGGCGGACAGGGACCGGCGTCGGTCACCTGTGTGGTTCGACTGCGAGTTAATTACGGGCAGTGGGTTGACGAACCAAGTGTTTGCATGATGAGTGCTAATTTTAGACTCATAGCTGCGGATCTAATTATTGTAATTAGATGTCTAATTATTGTTTGATGAGATCTATATAATAGACTCATGGTTGTATTGGAAAAGTGGGCTAGTTTGAGTTGAGCAAAGTTTGCTCCTTCTGTGTGTGAGGTGAGCAAGTGGGTTCCTCCTAGTTCCACAGCAGTACCAGACGTGTTGGTGCTAGTTTGGAGAGTCAGCTGGATTCTTCAGGAGTGTAGGATCTTGGTCACAGTTGCATGGCCTATATAGGAGATCTACATGGTAAGTAAGATCATTAATCTGCAGGTGTATGTGTGTGCAAGGTCGAGGTTCACAGGTGAGCAGAACCGTTGTTTGATTTGCAGGTGTGCAAGATCATATAGACAGCAACACAACAGGGAGTAGTATCAGGCAGGATCTACTTGGAGTACAGGTGTGTACTCGGATAGAGCAAGAGGAAGGCAAGGGAGTTCCTTCCATAAGTATGGTCTATTGAAGTGCAGGTTATTGCAGGTTCATGGAAGATCTACTTGAAGTACCTTGAGTACTTGTGGAGCACGTGAAGTGCTTGTGGAGTGCGTGGAGCACTTGTGGTGTGCGTGGAGCATGGGAGGTGAACACCAACTCTGTATTTGAGTTGGGTGTTGGGACCTGTGAGAGGGAGAGCTTTGGGGAGAAGAATTACTGTTCACTTGAGGTGTAGTGAGCCTCTGAAGAGGTGGTGGAGAAGAAGTGGCATCTTCTTTATTGTATTCTTTTCTGTATAAAGTATTAATACAATTGGTGTATTGTCTCTCATATGTTGTGTTATTCTGAATTCTAGTTACTGGTTGATTCTGGTTATTTCCGCATATTAAGTTGCTTGAAGTTTGGTAATCAATTGTATGTTTCTGGTGTTTTGCATCCCTGATAAGTGGTATCAGAGCTAAGGTTGCAGGAAGCAGGGTTGTGTTTGGTTACAGGTCACTCTCAGGGGTTTCTGATCGAGTGGGAGTAGAGCAATGGCAGATGAAAGTAAGCTAAGAATGGAGGAGTTGAAAAGCACAGACGGTTACTCATGGTCCGATGGAAAGAAAGAGCAGGTAAAAGGATATTGTTGGTTGGTAGCAGATCAGCATGAAGAAACTAAAGATACAGATGTTGCAGGTGTTGCACAGGATGTGTTTGCAGGTTTCTTGGATAAAGTTGAATCTTGGATAAAAGATTCGGTTGCCTCTTTCCATGCAGCCCCAGGTAGAGGAGCTGGTAAGCCTTGCCAAAGAATTGGCAAAGGGGAAGTGAAGCTAAAATTGTAGGTGGCCAACACACAGGTGTTGATGAAGGTCATGCAGGTCCCAAGTTTGGAGATATGGCTAATTTCTTCAGAAAGATTGGGTGATGAGAGATGCACAAGAACTCTCACAGTGGTAGCACTTGAATTAGCTGGTGGTAAGAAGACAGGTACTCTTTATCTACTTGTCTATATTACTGATTCTTCTTCTATTACGGAGACGTGGCTTCGTAGGCTTGGTCACATGAGCAGGAAGGAAATGCATGTTCTTAAGCGGAAGACAGATATATTTGATAGGCTTAAGAACTGGAAAGCCTTGGTGTTCTTGGAGGAGATGGCGGACAGAGTTCAGTGGATGAGGCTGGATACATCTGAGCAGGGCAGTTTGGACATGGAGATTGATTCAAAGGAGCTCGCGGGTAAAAAGTCATCACTCACAGGCGAACACAGGTACCGGCATCGGTCAGGAGGAATCGGCGTCGAACAGACAGGTGCCGATGTCGGTCATGTGCAGACCGAAGCCAGCAATGTCGGGCAGGGTAAGACCGACGTCGATCATGGGACTAACGTCGGCAGTATGTAAGACCGATGTCGGTCAGGAGGACCGATGTCGACAGCAGGGACACCAGTGCTGGCAGGTTCGTAGTCAGGGACAGACGCATGGGAACCGACGTCGGTCAGATGCAGACTGTGGAGTGATCGAGGTCGATCACTGTAACGAATTTTGGGTGGACAGCATGTTGTCAAGGGGTCTCAACCACCCATACGGAGGATTGAAGGTGTAAGTAGGCCCTCAAATTCATTGTTCCTCTTCTTCATACATGTTGCTGATTTTAGAGCAGGAAGGATCCAGGAAACAGGTGTGAGCTTGACATGGATGAGGATGTGATTCCTTGGAGGTGAACCAAACAGGTGTGTCTTGGTAGGGTTGCCAGCAGGAAGAAAGCACAGAGACGAATGGATGCCTTAGTAGAAGAATAGAGAGAACGGATACGTGAGACGGAAGACCAGGTATATGGTCTTGAGGAGCTGCAGGACAGTGGTACAGGTTTTGACAGGTGGAGGACAGAGCATGACTCTAGTCAGTGTCAAGGTAACTACTTTGGTTTGACTTACCAAGGGGATGATGATTGCAACATCATTCTATTACTGTATGTGGATAGTATGCTAGCTAGCAGGGGTGTACATACAGGGTTTTGCTGAGCTAAGGGTAAGATTAGTTCAGTGTCATGTCATGAGGAGTTTGGAGCAGCAGAATTCTTTGACATGGGAGGCATGGAGATCACAAGTTGATTTTGTCTCGAGTGGGAGCTGATGTGAATCAGGTGTTGGCGAGGTTCGAGATGCAGAATCGGAGCACACTAAGGGATGGATAGGTACAGTGTCCGAAATCACATGAGGTCTGGTATAGACCTGAGTATTCCCATGCAGTGGGAGCTGTCAGAGTTAGGAGCCAATTCGGGGAAGTGGGTTCTCAATTTTTTGAGAGGGACCGGCAGCAGGTGTTGCTATGCAGGGTCAGGACTTCACTACAGGAGTTGTAGGTTCTGATGTGGCAGGGTACTCGGATGACAGGTGGTACACCACGGGATGTGTGGTGGGTTGTCTTCAGGTGGGAGCTTGAAGAGGGATACAAACTAAGAAACAAATTAGATGGGGTACAGGTACAGTGCAGCTATTTATCTCCAAGTGGGAGATTGTTAGGTTGTGGAGCTAAAAGCTTCACTGATGTAGACATGGAGGAGGTTGCAGGAGAGTTACTGAGTGTCAGAGACACCGGCATCGGTCAGGCCAACCAACGTTGGCAGGATAGGGCAGGAAGGCAACCGACGTTGGTCAGAGATCGGCCGGCGTCGGCGACCCCCAGGCGGACAGGGACCGGTGTTGGTCACCTGTGTGGTTCGACTGTGAGTTAATTACGGGCAGTGGGTTGACGAACCAAGTGTTTGCATGATGAGTGCTAATTTTAGACTCATAGCTACGGATCTAATTATTGTAATTAGATGTCTAATTATTGTTTGATGAGATCTATATAATAGACTCATGGTTGTATTGGAAAAGTGGGCTAGTTTGAGTTGAGAAAAGTTTGCTCCTTCTGTGTGTGAGGTGAGCAAGTGGGTTCCTCCTAGTTCCACAGTAGTACCAGACGTGTTGGTGCTGGTTTGGAGAGTCAGCTGGATTCTTCAGGAGTGTAGGATCTTGGTCACAGTTGCATGGCCTATATAGGAGATCTACATGGTAAGTAAGATCGTTGATCTGCAGGTGTATGTGTGTGCAAGGTCGAGGTTCACAGGTGAGCAGAACCGTTGTTTGATTTACAGGTGTGCAAGATCATATAGACAGCAACACAATAGGGAGCAGTATCAGGCAGGATCTACTTGGAGTACAGGTGTGTACTCAGATAGTACAAGAGGAAGGCAAGGGAGTTCCTTCCATAAGTATGGTCTGTTGAAGTGCAGGTTATTGCAGGTTCATGGAAGATCTACTTGAAGTACCTTGAGTACTTGTGGAGCACGTGAAGTGCTTGTGGAGTGCGTGGAGCACTTGTGGTGTGCGTGGAGCATGGGAGGTGAACACCAACTCTGTATTTGAGTTGGGTGTTGGGACCTGTGAGAGGGAGAGCTTTGGGAAGAAGAATTACTGTTCACTTGAGGTGTAGCGAGCCTCTGAAGAGGGGGTGGAGAAGAAGTGGCATCTTCTTTATTGTATTCTTTTCTATATAAAGTATTAATACAATTGGTGTATTGTCTCTCATATGCTGTGTTATTCTGAATTCTAGTTACTGGTTGATTCTGGTTATTTCCGCATATTAAGTTGCTTGAAGTTTGGTAATCAATTGTATGTTTCCAGTGTTTCGCATCCCTGACATGCTTTTGTTTTTTTCCAAACTCATTCATAAGCCTTCTCCTTCATCCCAAACTCCATTTCCAACCCCTTAACCTCCCACTCATCTCATATTCCAGGTCCTTCACCTCAAATCTATTAGCCTATCCATAAACTTTCCACCTCACCCCTTCTTGAAGAAGAGCCTATCTTGAGAGAAGTTAGGGAAGAAGAATAAATTAAATTCATGGCTGATCAAGAGGATATCATGGGTGAATATGAGGAAGAGATCATCATAAGGAATCCTATTTGTGAGCAAAAGGACATCCACAAGTTTTTGCCTCCATATTCAGGGGGATGTGTATCCATGAGAAATATGACCAAGACTTTAAGAAGAAGGTACTTTAAGAAGATTCCATGTTTGATCAAGAGGTTGTGAATGGCCACTCAAGCATGAATTAAAATTTACTATCAAGGATGGAGAAAGCTGTCAAATAACTCCTCAAGAAGTGGTAGTCTTAAGAGAGTGTCATGAGACTAAGGTAGACAAAATAGCCCTTGAAGATGACATCCATGAGGAAGAAGGTTTATGGCAAAAACTCAAGGCCATATGCAAGGAATTTGATAGTTTGGGAAAAAAAATTCTTATTCAAAAAATTTCATAGATAATGAAAAGTTTTCTAATGAATCTAAGCATGATTTTGAGTTTCCAATCAAACATGAAGATGAAGTCCTTTCTATTGGTCAAGATCTTGATATCATGAAGTCATCTGATGATACTAATGTGCAAGAAGTTATAGATATGGATAGTGATGTCAAGCAAACCTTGTTATACCTAAAGGACAATCAAGAGACTCATATGAGGAAAAACCACATTTAGTAATGTGGGAACATAGTGGAGGGGAGATTGGTGCTTCCAAACATTAAGCACAAGCACTCAAGGGGGAGGACAAGGCTAAAAGGACTGTCATATTATCAAACTTGCACATCAAGGACCAAGTTCATGAGAAGAATGAGACTGTTTGGATACAAGATTAGTGTACTTCTTTGATCAACCTAGATGTATTTTCTTAGTTCTCATTGAACCTCATGCCAATGAATTTTTCAAACACCATGGACAAGATGGAGGCATCTATGCTAAAGGACAAAACGCTATCTGTCTTACCAAAGCTTTCATATCATGAAGCAAGGATGGTTTCAAAATTCCCCTTTGATCTAGGATGGATTTTCTACCTCAGGTTATTTATTGTTTGAGTTAATTTCTTGGTTTGGTGTGTGTGTTCCATAAGTGCTCATGAAGCACAAGAGTGTTTTGTTTATTTTCTCGACATGTGTGTTATTTCTTGTTATTTTTCCTTGCATTTAATGGGTTGTTAAATGCAAGGTGTGTGTCAAGATTCATGTACATGTGAATCCATATCGCAATAGACTAATAAAGCTATTGGTCTAGTTAGTATAGCATGCATACTATCCCTATGAGTCACCAATATATTGACCAAATTTGACTTTTAGATCAAATTGGGGCACCCCTAGGTAAAAACTTGAGTTTTAAGTGTTTTATTGGGTTTAATTGTTTTTCATATGGTATATCATAAGTAATTTAAAGTTATTCAATGTTATATTAGTCTTAGTCATTAATTTTAATTGCCAACATGTCATTTTGGGTCATTTTGAGGGTTAAAATTGAGTATTTAATGACTTGTATAGGTTTCTAGGGAAGTGTGGAGGTTTTAGGAGGTTTTCTAATGGTCCATGTGTCTTATGAAGTCTTTGGTAAATTCTACTAACTAAAAATTGGTAGGTTCCTTAGAAAAATGGTAGTTTTCTTATAAAACTTGAGCATTTAATGAGGTGTACAAAATTTTACAACCTATTATAGTTTGGTACATTTTATGAATGTCCCGTGGTATTCCATAGACTCACTTTAGTGATAAATTTGATCAAAAACTCCAAATAATGAAGAAAACTACTTATCTCACCTTTTACTAAGCTTGGCAAGTAGAAGTGACCTATAGGTTTGTACTTAGTACAATCATCACAAGAGGTTTTAGGAAAAATTATCCTAGAGGTGTCTTCTAAACTCAATAAGATACCATTTGACATTTGGTTTCAGATAAATGGTGCCCTGTGCTTCATGAACCATCCTCTTAAAGTTGACCTTTCAAATATGCCTGCTAATCTATGTACCCTACATGTTTTGCCTTGGTTTGAGAAATAATATATAATATAGATATTGATATTGATTATTTAGGATTCTAAAATCCTTCCCTAATTCTTCCCATGATTTTTTTCAAGTTTGGATTTATTTTGAAAGGCCAATCACCTAAAGTTTGCAGACTGGTCCCATTTTATGTTATTGGTAGTTTTTCACCATATTTTGGATCTTCATGATTTTTCATGGTTTCAATGGGTTTTTTTAGAGTAATTTTGATGTTTTAAAGGTTATTTTGACACCCTCTTCACCTTTCATCCTCTTTCTTCAAGTATTCTTTCATGGATTGTACTCATTGTACACACGTATACACAGTCTACCATTGGAGTGTGTATCTATAGGTGCTCTCATGAAGGGTTCAATGTTGAAAGGAGATGTGATATATTTTTTTGAATTTTAAACATATTTAGGTTTCATTTCAACACCATTTATGGGAGATAAATTTATTGTGAAGGCAGATTCTTTTAATGTATGGAACATTTCATGTTTGTTACATATATGCAACCTAAAGTGCATATGTAGGAGCCTCTTAAGATGATGTCATAGTTAAAATGGGAGTTTTTAATGGTGTATCAGTATTTTAGAGTGATAATAGTACACTTTAAAACCTTTAAATAGCCTATAATTTTCTCACAAACATGTGAATCTTGCATACTACCTACCTTTTTTTCACTTCTTGCATAATAGAGTGTCCACCTATAGGTGGCTTAGCAGAGGTGTGAAAATACTTGTATAGAGGAAATGGAAAATGTTTAAACCCTTATTTACCTCCTAGTATATTTTAAATATTATATTAGACTCAATTGAAATTTTAGCTTGATTGGCAAGGTGGAAAGTCACTCCCAAAAGAATGATTGTGGAACTCAAGGATCAGATTGCCAAAAAACACAAAATAGAGGTTTGGCCCCTTTTTGGGGCACCATTAAATAGGTCTAAATTGAATTAAAAAATCTCATAATGTATTTATGATGAATCTCCCACATAATAGTATCACCTTTCAAATGAAATACCCTAGTTGAGTTAGGGATCATAGTTTTTAAGAGCCTTTAATATGCCAATTAGTTCACTAAAATCATGCAATGATATCTACAACAGTCTAAGTTAAATGGTTTTTCATAAGCCATAAGTGGATTTAATGCTTGAAACTGAGTTTTAATTTCTTATTGAAATAATAAATATAATTATTTCAATTTCAATCATCAAAGAGGAACATTAGAGATGGTTTGTACTTACCAAGGGTGGACTAGTCCATACAAATGGCCTAGGCATAGTCACCTACAACCAACCTAAGTTTCAAGTTTAAGAAGGTGTATCTACCTTGAAAGGTGTGAGTGTTAGGATATGTTTCATGGTTTTATTAATGATTGGATTCTTCTTTAAAAAATTTCATAAGTGTCTTAAGAAACAAGCATGATGGTCTCTAAGGCTAATTAACACCTATAATTGACTGTAAGAAACATAGTCTATTGTAACTAAGATTGATAGTGAATAGAGGAGCTTGGTGATTGAGAGTGTGTGAGTGAAAATAATTATTTAGGTGGGTTAAATCCAATTTTAAAAATATTTATAGTTTCTAAATAACCTTTAAGCATTGATATCAGCCTAAAGTGAACAAGGATGCACCTACAACGATCAAATCAGTAGGAGAGCACAGTCAAAGAAGCATATGGATATTTGAGAGGATGAAGGTATCAGTGAAGGTAATTAAACATTTATAAATTTTACATAAACATCATGATATCCTCTTGATATTATAACAAAGATATAAAGGATCCCAAATCAGGCATACACAGTCCACTCTTGAAAATCCTACATAGTTTATCATACAAAAATTCTATCTTGGGTATTTGGTGATTTAAAAGGGTAAATGAGATCATAAATGGTTGTATTTTAGTTTTTTATTTCTTCATAACTTGAGGAAGGATATAAAATATTATTTTTTTGAGATAATAGGGGAAGTATCCCCAATTTTGGCTCAGATAAGGAGCACTTTCTCTAGAGCACAAACTAGTAGGGTTTAGAAGACAAGGATAAATGTGTGGAAAAAAAGAAAAATATATATTACATAATGTGGTAGAGGTTTTATGACACCTAATACATCATATAAAACTAGGCAAAGATGGGATAAACTAGATAAAATGCTCAAAAACTCTAGGGTTATAGTCAGGTATACTAGGCAGGTTTCGGCCTACAATCCAAACAAGAGACCACCTTAACTTTTTGGACCTAAATTAGATTTATAATGGATTTTAAAATTATTTTTGGGTTTATATATAGTTTTATGAGATATTTTAATTTATGGGAGACAATAAAAAGGTCATTTTGGGCTTCAAAGACAAATTAGACCTACTAGGCATGGTTATACCTAATATCAAAATGGGGATCTATAATACTTATAACATGAAATAATATTTACAAACTATTTAAACATGTTCATTGGGTTATTAAAAAATTTATAAGGCTTTTATAGTGTAAATAAAATAAATAAATTCATTTTTAGACCTCAAGACAACTCAGACTTGCAAGGAAAAAGGAAAGGAGCTCGATAGGGTAAGATTGAATGCTCATACCTCTTTTGATGCTATGAATTAGAGTATTAGGAGTTTAGGGAAGTTAATTAAGGTCTTGAAATGTAAATTTTTGAAATTTTTTTTTCAATTTGGACGTTAGGTTTTTATGAAACAACCTTAAGAGGTCAAACTACTTAGACACCCTCTAAAATCCTTGCAAAGACCAGTTTGAGAAAATGGAGTGAGAAAGCTAATATAATAGGCTATTTTGACCAGGATGATGATTGAAACTTGGAAATGACTCCCTCAATATTCTCCCAATAATTTTTTGTTGTATGGACTTGTATGGATAAGGTGAAAAATATGTTATTTTTGACCATTTTGTGTGTTTTGCCAGCTATATGAGGAGTATGAAGATGAAATCATGTTTGGAGGAAATATTTATAATTTTCTTAACTCACTATGGAAATTTTATTCCAATAAAAAACTCCTAATTTTCTAAATTAGGTGCTTCATCTTAGCTAGTCAAAATTGGCCTAGTGGACAAGCTAGTGATAAGGGTAAAAAACTTCAAGTGGAGTGATTTTAAAGCATGCTCAATGCCTCTAAATAAATGGAGGGTATTTATATGTCTCATACACTCCCCAAAAGTATTTTAATTAGTAATTTATCTCTTATTGTAAGCCAATTGTGTAGGGTACATGAAGGAGGATTTTTTTGGATTGTAGATGATGATGGCTCTTTTCCAAATGATTCCAGATGACTAGGCCTAAAACTAATATATGGAGAGGCATGTTTAGTGTCCTTAACATTTATACCAATAATTAGACCTTATCCTAATAAATTATGGTATGTTCAAACAAGGCAAATCATGAAGGTAATTTTTCTAAGCCAACATAAGGAGTTTCTTTCCACTTTTCATGAAGTTTATGCATTGAATTGACACTTGTAATTATTGACCTTACATGGTTCATCTCATATCCTCTTCTCATGCACAAGTAACTAATTTTCTCAACTTGAAAAGTGTCCCTATGAACCTTGGACTTCTCTCTTCTCTTCTCTCTCTCTCAAGCTCTATAAGAGCTACCATTTTGGCCTTTGTAATCTAATTCCACACCAGGTATGGTGAATTCCTACTAGTTTTCACATTGTGCTTAACTTAGATAATAAATTGAATTTATTTTTGATTTCATACATCAGATATTCAAAGTGTGTGAAGAGATTATAGTGAATGGTTAAGAGATATTCACTTATCCTTACTTTCTCTCAATCCTTCCATGTTTGATGCAAGTGATTCCATGCCTATCAATTCATATGAATTGTTTTAAAGTGTAAGGACATGTTACTAAGTGTAAAATAAAGTCTTATCATCTATAAAATGATCTATGTTTCCACTTACCCATAGATAGTCTTTATATATGGCACCTTCATATTGAAATACTAATGTTAGTGCATTCTAAGACTCTTAAATTAGAGTTGTATGTTTTGTTTCAAAGTGATGGAGTAAAATACTCTTATGGTAAACATATTGGTGCATCACCACTTAGAATAGGTTTCATTTCATACCAAATCTATCCATTTTATCCATAATCAATTAGTTAGTATAGATGAAAGCATTTCAAGACAAATCTAGGGAGCTATCCCTTCATTCTAGAAATTCATCTCACCAAATTGACTACCCACAACAAGTGAGATGTTTCCATTGTGCCACTTAGATGAGGAGAGCTAAGTCATCTCCTCAAAGGGTGTGAATCTAAGTGACACCAATAATTATTAATTTTATTAAGGTATAACCCATAGTGTCAAACTATCATACTATCATTTAAATCTATCTCAACCAACTAAAACCCAACATATTATGTTGATTTAAAATCGTAGTATGTGGCATATACAACAATAGTATTATTTTACTATAATAATAGATTAATTAATTTATGCACCATTCCATGGTAAGAGTGCACTTGCTAAGATTAAAACCATTTTATGACCAAGCCAAACTGACTAATACTAAGCACATTAGGCAACACTATCTAATAATAATAACCACTAACTATCATGTATTGACTCATATCACAAACTGTTATTGTCAAAACATCTGAAAGATTTTATGTAAAAGTATCCATATCTTATAATATTATATATAACATATTATGTGTTATCCCATGACAAACATATAAGGTGAATAACAATTAATAAATCATAGAAGAACCACATAAATCAATAATAAGCAATAATATCAACTGCCATCTAACTTGAGCAATATCAAGGTTGAAATTACCAAGCAATCATTATGTTCTGCAAGTAATGTCATTATAACTCCCAATAAATAAAGAACATAAGCTATAGACAAATCACGTATAAGATCATACAAACTCCTTAGACCACCTAATAAATAATGAACATAAATTATATCCAAATCATATATAAGAATATATAACCTCCTTAGACCTCTCAAAAGTAGGGTATGTACTTTAGCTAAATCTAATATGAAATCACTACTTTTGGTGGGTGGGATGATGGCTCAAGACTTTACCTTGCAAGCTAACTCATCACACCTTCTAAACATATTCCAAGCTACTTATTCTCCTCCAAACATGCAATAGGCATACAATGATCACATTATGACATTCACAAAACCAACATTCAAACACAAAATCGACAAAGCCTCACCAACATAATCCAATAACTAAATCAAATTCCAAATGGCCTTAAAAAAATTCAAAATGAAATACTAAATATCAAAAAAACATCTTAATTATGTAATAATATGAGATCCAAATGTTCATAAAAAAATGAAATTTCAATCAAAGTAATTTAAAACCAATCGAATATATACATAAAAGAAAATTTATATTCAAGAGAACAAAAGTGATGGTTTTGAAAAAAAAATAAAATAATAATCAAATCAAAATAAAATAGAACACAAAAAAAATTTAAAAATTACACATTACAACACTATGTGGCTAAGAAAGCCACCTGAGGGGAGAAGGAATAACATAAGCCTCAATTACCTCCTGAAGGTAAGAGTAAAACATCAGCCTCTCCATATGTCTCCCAAAGGTTCACAAGGATACATAAAGTATAATTCTTAAATTTTATTCTTTTGGCAACCAATAATGGGAGGGTGAAGGAACACATCATCTATAAAGTGACCATTATGTACGAAGAGCCCATGGTGCCTAAGGCACTCATAGTGCACACACCTAAAATAATCAAGTGGTTATCTTGTACAAAGGGGAAAAGTGGGTTTTCAAATTATGACAAGCTCCACGTCCTAGCCTATGACCTAATCTAAACCATTATAAATATATTTCTACTCCACCCTCAAACCCCATACTTGCATTTATACCTACATACTAGAGCAATGATGCAAGGATACACAACATAACACATTACTACATAACAATAAATTTTACTTATGCATCATATGATTACATGAACAAAAGTTACATTATAACACATTTTAATAATATTAGTTACACATAAGGTACTTCACAACATATTCACATTCACAAGAGAACAATTGGTTTCACACACAACATCATATGAGTACCATGACATACTCACTCTACGATCGCATAACAATATCATTTATATAGAGAGAGAATCCATTATTTATTGGGATTGTTACATATACAATGATATGGGTTTTATATAATAGGTTACAATTATACATGTACATAACAACTACAAAGTTAAGGTTTGACATGATTGACTTGAGATAACTATTTACATCGACTCTCAATCACAACACAATTTATAAGTTTACTGATATCATACAAGGGGTAAGGACATCTCATCTTACACATCAATAATCCTAACATCCTACGTATCATATCATTTATATAATCCAATATTGGCTAAATCAAAATAAGTACCATTATGGTCATACATATCCATCACCCATCACCAACCATAATTGTTATGAAACTAAAAATTATAATCCTCCATCCCTCACATAAGTGTCACTGAAAAATAGCATCAAGGGTATTCTGAAAAACTAAAAAACATTTTATTTTCATTTAGAATTTGATACTTTATTCTTGGCTAAAAATATCTCTTCTTTTCAAAAATTCAAGTGCATATTTTCTTTGTTAAATAAACATCACATTCTAAGTCTGATTTATCACAAAATTCAAATGTTTTTTTAAGAATGATTATCTTAAATTATCATGGTAAATGATTATTTAGGAATAAATACATAGATTAAATAAAATAATTTCCATTCATAAAGTGGAGTTTACAATATCTTATCTAAATATCCATCAAATATATAAAAGTATAATATTGACACCTAGTGCCTTATAAACAAAATATTAGATCACTAACTATAGTAGCCTACTAAAATAAAACAAAATTTGAGCCCACAATCAGCCCAATCTCAATATTTTGATGGTTTTTTGCCTATTTCCCTATTTCCCTCAGCATGATGATATTTGGTTGCTAAATTATTTTTAATCAAACCACCACGTCTATCCTCAACCGGTCCAGAGGTCAATCTTTCCTTCGGTGGACAATCTTAAACGTAATGGACCACACCCTCATATAAGTAAAAATCCTTTAAAGAAGGTCTATTGGGTCCTGCATCATGAATATATATTGGTCTATCTTTTGCATGCTGACATCCTTAAACTGTATTTACTTTTTATATTGGGAATACATACTTTCTAGAACAAGGTGAGGCCACCACATATAGAAAGTGAGAGTGCCTCTCATGTACTTGCAACTGTTGTCTAACACAAAACCTAGATCAACATGGTAAATGACTCTTTGGTTGATGCTTCTATATAAGGAACCTTGTTTTTGGCTGACATGGAGGGGTTCTCTCAAACATACCCTAAGCTCAGGGTAATCTCTCCTCAAAAATATTCATCAAATGTCTAAGGTTTTTGAGAATTTGTTGGTTTATATGCACTAGTTTCTCAAATAATGGTTCTTCATGATCTCCATCAAATGAGCTACCCATACTACCCACAGGTTCTATAATTTAATACATAAAATAAAAATATATAGATGAAAAAAAATTGCACTTATACATCCCAGAGTTCCCATTGTTTAAACTAGGCTCTAATACCAAAATGTAATGCCCAAAATTTTTATCCTAAAATCCATGTAATTTATCTTTGTTTGTTTATTTATTTATTCTAGTTAATTAATTTTTAAATATTTTGATTTGGTTAAGGTACAATTGGAGTGAAACATGCATAATTATTATTTATTCACTGTGGTTACTTAATGTTTAACTATTTTGATTTGGTCAAGGTATAATTAGAGTGCAACATGCACAACTATTAAAAAAATTATTTAATACTTTTGTTTGCCACCATGAGGCCGATCTAAGATTAGATTAAAAGCATGAGAGGTTAAAATAAAATTATTAAGTAACATCATGATTAAAGTAGTGAGATAGGTCACATTATTAAGAAAGGATCAATCATAATTTATTGATTTAAAGGATCACAAATTTATTCACACATAACCCAATTAATTTCAAGGTAAAATAAATGAGATTAAACAACAATTAATTACCATTAGGGTTATCACATTAATACTCACCAAGGGAGAGTCATCTAACACTATATAACTCTACTCTTCAGGTACTCAAGATAAGGAAACCAAATAATTTTAATAAAATGGTTGACAAAAACCATACAAGGATCAAATCAAACTTAAATTAAATATTAAACATATTTATCCAACCAAATATGAATGAAATCTAACATGAAGGAATACGATAAACACCCCTAACCTAGCCTAAGAACCTAGACCCAATGCCCCCACCATAACTTGGGTAGCCTACGTATCCACTCCATGGAAATAGGGTCTAATGTAGTTCTCCTTACACTTTTGATAGCCTCATTCATGAGACATCATCACCGAACAAGAGTTGGTAATATAATCCAATAAAGGAACCAATGTATCACTTAGGTGAAATTTTAAATCTCTAGTCATCTACTTTAATGAATGACAATACTCAAGGTCATCAATCATTATCTATTCCATCATAAAATTCAAGTGCTTACCCAATCACTTTCACGCAACATCACAATAAGAACATGCATGACTATGAACTTCTATTCTCTTATTTTAGCATGGACCAAGTCTCTACAATCTTTAAATTACATTGTTTAGAGAAACTCGATCTCCTGAAAAAATATCAAAAGGTGCATAAGGTTAATATGAGAGGGATCAAGCTCAAATCTCAATAAATAGTAGGCATCATTGTCTATAATAAATGATCGACTAAGAAAAGTAATACTTTAATCATGTATTCTAATACACACTAGTTTTTTAATTTCCCATCCTAAGTGAGTAATTTAAGGGTTAGTTTCCTAAGCATATTCTATAATAACATTCTCAAGTTAATTTATAACACCCACATAAAGGAGGTGTTCTAAGGGTTAGTAAGCTAAGCTTGCACCCACTCTCTGAACTACCTACATATTTATGGTAATCACATCACACACATAATTAAGTTTGGTTATAGTTCATCCATTCTTAAATGAGTGTTAATTTAGATGTGAAGACAATTAGCGTTCACCAATCACCTACAAGACCAAGTAGAACATCGTTACCCTTTTTGGGTAACCTTACAACCACTAATTGACCTAAATGTAACTAGGCACTACTAGGAGTTATAAATACGTCCCTTCATATGAGAAGTATGCATGTTACACAAAACTAAGCTCAAATACAAAAACCAAGACTTGTTTCAAGGTTACGATCCAAAAGGATTTAAAGTGGGCCCTATCATAGAGTTCACCCATTGGTAAATAAGGTCAGACACAAACATTTACAATTGAGGTCCAAAATTTGAACTAAGGAAACAAGTATAAAAGGGACACCAAATAATGTGGAGTATCCATGACTCAAACTATAAATACCGAAAGATATAAAAATAACCAACACAACAAAGACCTTTCCAATGGGACAAAGCCCACTAATTTCACACTAGTAATTAGGTACAAAGTACCTTTAGTTTAAGTCTAATCTAGTTATTTAAGCTATAAATATTATGTTTAAGGTGATAAAGACAATGATTTAATCTACCATTCCATAGTGACTTTAACTACTTAAAAAAGTTACCTCAACTCTTTAAAATAAATTGGTTACAAAATCACTCTAAGAAAAAAAATAGTAAATCTTGCAATAAATTTTAATTTGTTCTTTCAGTGATAATTTAAAGCTATTATAATTTACTTGCAATTTTAAGATCTGAAAAATATCATTCTTATGTATTATCTACATCAATTTTAAATCAACTCCATAATTGAAACATGGTTTAGTTTTACTCAACTACTATGATTTTACTAAATAAATAATTAATTAATTTAACATTTTAAACATAGTTAATTAAAACATCTTGTTAGACAATAATAAATATCATTTCAAATATTTTAATTAAATGACTCCCTATCTCTAATAATTTCAACCCACTTAATTCTTATTTAATATTATTAAAAATATCTTGAGAGGTAGTAAATAAATTTCATACACAATTTTTTTTTTTAAATAATACTTTTTATAGGTAAGTGAGAAAGATTTAATTAAATTTAATTAGAAATGTTAATTAATATGTTAGTCAATTAATAACATATGAATAAGTTAAAAGTAAATTTAAAAGTGAGAAGTCTTTTCCCACTTGTAAGTGGAAGATTAAATAATTGCCATTGGATGGAATGATTTTAAGCCCTAGGATTTAGGGGTTCCAAGTATTGCCCTAGATTTCTTTATGGTTAAGATAAAAGTTTATTTTTTCATTTTACTTTCAATTCTTTCTCCCATTTTTTAATTTATTTATTTATTTATTTTCAATTTTGCAGTTAGAAGATGGAGCTAAAAGAGGACTCCAAAAAATTTAACTCATTTTAAAATGTGTATATATATATATATATATATATATATATATATATATATATATATATATATACAACGATTAAAATAAAAATAAATATGTGTGTGTGAGAGAGAATAAATATGTGTGTGTGTGAGAGAGAGATACATTTACATATATTCTATTTATTTTATATATAATGGAAGTTTGCATACATATATATATATATATATATATATATATATATATATATATATATATATATATATATATATATATAAGTGCAATAATTTTAAAAGCAAGATTATATATATAAATAAAGATAAAGTACCTAATCTAATAGAAAACTTAATCTTATTAAATGTATATATACATTTAAGTGTTCTTATTTCAAAATAAGATTTTATTTGTTTAAAATATATATTTGTACATTTCAAATGAATAATATTTTTTTTGTTTGAGCAACAAATAGAAATCTACAACAAATAATTTTCACTCATAAATTTTAGCATTCATCACTCAAGAGAGAGATAGAGAAGGAGAGTAGAAAGAGGAAGGAGAGTAGAAAGAGGAAAGAGAGTTCTATTAGTGTAGGTTTTTATTTTTCCCTATTATTTAATTAAGGAACTTATATTTATGCATACTTGGAGTTTTCCTACATTAGTGGGATATGCTAGCTTATGTGGAGATGTGTGTCATAGATGTGTCATAGGTGTCATAAGAATGTCATAAGTAATTCCTTTAACCGACTATTCTGGGTATGGGAGTTACTTCTCTATTCTTAGCACCTTGTCACCAGCTATCATGGAGGAGTTACAGTCTATTCTTGGGGTGCCTTGACCACCTTTTGTGGAAGACTTATTTACGTGCTCTCCTATATGTATTCTTCACTTTGGTCATCTCATGTTAATCAGATATTGGGTTTTCTCCTATTTGTCTTGTGCAATTTATCTTCTTGTATAATTTCAAATTGCTTTAGCATCTATGTGATGTGCACTAGCTTCATCTCATGTGATCACGTCTCCATTGCATTCGCATTATCCGGATTCTGGCAACAACTCTGATATAGTATCAAATCCACCCCGGTAATCGTGTGTCTGGTTATGCTATTAGTTTATTCTGAAATTCTTACTTTGTTTTCTTATTAGTTTTTTTTAACTCGGTTGCATTTGAGAGTTTTGGTAGAGTTTCTTGAAAACTCATGCAATCCATATGGAAATCTATTTTTTTTTAAATTACTTCTGTTGAGTTTCATTCAGATCTACAGCAAGGCAATTTATGGAAAAATCAATGCTTGGCGTCACTTTCTGACATAATGCATTGAGTTTTGCTGCTCTTTTTTTATTTTCAATCTGTAGAATATAAAGGAGCATTGGATTAATGTAGGCAGACTCAGGTTTGCTGCATATTTTCTCTAATTAAGATCTGCTAGCTGCACTTAGTGTTTGTTCTGCTCATTTGAGCAGCTTGGCATCCTTTTCCAGCAGCTTAGCATCCTTTTACAGTAGCGTGGCATCCTTTTCTAACAGCTTGGCATCCTTTTCCAGCAGCTTGGTTTCCTCTTATAGCAGCTTAGCATCCTTTTCTAGTAGCTTGGCGTCCTCTTATAGCAGCTTAGCGTCCTTTTACAGTAGCTTGGCATCCTTTTCCAACAGCTTGGCATCCTTTTTCAGTAGCTTGGCATCTTTTTTCCTACATTAACTTTGTCTCTTCTCTGTTGTGGTTGAAACTTATCTCTTCTTTTATATGATTGCAATTTGCTGCTGTGTGTTGAGATCTGTGAGGTCTGCAATTTTAGTATCTCTGCCTTTTTTTTGCCAGCAAACTTAAAACTATTTTTTTTAAAAATGGTGCCCCTCTCCTTGTTTGGCGTCCCATGTGGACCCTTAAATACTTAGCCATCCATTTCATTCTGTCTTTTACTTTAATTTTTTAGTTAAAATTGACTTGTCAAAAAAAAATCAGTTAATTTGACTGAATATTAAGTATTTTAGACAATTTGATAATTTGGGGGTTTTAATTTAAACTTGTATCTTCGACCTATGAAGACGAAGGGTGAGGCCCGGGTTGGCAAGAGGCCAATTCCCCCTCACAAAGACCTCCTTTGGATTCCTCGCTCCGTGTCAAGTCTAATGAGTGGTTAGAAGGCCACTTTCTCAAAATAGGCATTTTTTTAATATTTTAGTGTTTTTTTTACAAAAACACTACTTTACGAGAAAATTGAATCTTTAATATCTTGTAAATGGTAGCTCGGATTTGGGTGCCATTTTTTGAAAAAGTGTTTTTATTTCAATTATCTAAAGTGTAAGTTTGTTATTTGTTAAAAATGCACTAATTTATAAAGTGATTAAAATTTGGGTTTCTCGAGACGCATTTTCGGCTGAGTCCGACATCTTGTTTGCTTAAAGTATTGCACTAATTGCTCTAAGACACATTCTCAACTAAGTCAAATGTCTTTTTAGTGTGCACTTACATATTTGAAGGGGCTCAACATTTCAGGGGGTGTGATTGCTTTTTACAACTTGCAATCTTTGCTTTCATTCTCCTTTCTGCATAATTTCACAACTTGCAATCAACACAACTTCACTTAAATTCATCTTAAAATGGATTCTTTTCAACTTAAACCCCTAACACCCTTCAACTATCATGAATGGAAGGTTAAAATGTCAATCATTCTTAGAAACAAAGGGTTGTATAGGATCACCATGGGTACTAAAGTAAAACCCAACACTGATGCTAAAAAAGTCAAGTGGTACAACCGTAGTGATGAAGCCTATGGATTACTGAGCTTGTCTGTGTCTCCAGAGCTTCTCTTCCATTTAGAAACCTCCAAGACTCCCAAAAACATATGGGACACCCTAGAAACCCTATTTGAGAAGCTTGATGAGATGAGAGGTCATGAGCTCAAAAACGAACTCATAAGTCTAAGTCCTAGCAACTTTGACACCCTACAGGACTTCTTCACTAAATTTAAGGCCCTTAAATTATAATTGAAAGAATACGGGATAGAGAAGAAATATTATCAACTCATCCTTTCTATTCTCACAAAGTTAGGTCCAAGTTATTCAGTCTTTGTCTCCACTTTCCATGCCACAAAAAGTGCCCTTGGCATTACATGGAAAATGTCTTCTTTAGATTCATTCATTGCCGACTTGACTAGGGAGCAAGATAAGCTAATTCAAATGGGCACAATGAAGTCTACTCAACCCCAAGCTTTGATAGCTGGAAATGGTAAGGATAAGACTTCAACAAAGGAGAAGAAGAAAAAGAACAAGGATTAGGAGAAGAATAAAGAAAAAAACAATCCTGCCAAAAACAACACTGAGTCTTCTTCATCCAATGCTAAACCTAAGAAGGAGAAGGTTAAGTGTACCTATTGTAAAAATACAAGGCATGATGAACACAAATTCATGAAGAAACAAATAGATCACCTAACTCATCTTCTAGAGAATCACAACATAGGTGTTCTTGAGTCCATCAAGCAGAATTCATCTACCCAAGATTCTACCAAGGCAAAAGGCAAAGGTAAGGAGAAAGAAAAGGGCATGGCCCTTGTAGCAACTGTAGCTTCTAAAAAATCATGGGTCATTGATTTAGGTGCTTCTCACCACATGGGCTCTTCACTAGTTGAGTTTTCATCTTTAGAGCCTTGTAGCATGATTTAATTAGTTTGGGTGATGACA
The DNA here is from genome assembly GCA_037957365.1 of Torreya grandis. Classification (NCBI taxonomy): domain Eukaryota; kingdom Viridiplantae; phylum Streptophyta; class Pinopsida; order Cupressales; family Taxaceae; genus Torreya; species Torreya grandis. The sequence continues at coordinate 1,736,697 of JARHVA010001806.1, read as the reverse complement.
CATCAGTTTCTGTTGCAGGGAGAGGGTCAGTTGAAATGGAAGGAGGAACATTCAATAATGTTCTAAGTGTTCCTTCTCTTTCAACCAATCTCCTATTAGTATACCAAATCACTCACATTGGTTAAGGCATGAGAGTTGAGTTTTCACCAGATTCAGTGGCTATCAGGGAGTTGCATAGTGATACTACAGTGGCAGTGGGTAGGGTAGATCACCAAGCAAGGTTATACACCTTCTCACATTTTGCACCAAATTCTTCTCCAACAGCATTACTGACTCATTCAGATGGAGTTAGCAAATTATGGCATGAGTGGTTTGGCCACCTTAACTACTGCTACCTTGAGAAACTTTGCAAACATGACATGGTCATTGGCTTTCCTTGTGTCTAATTCTCAAAAGGACTTTGCGAGGGGTGCTCCCTTAGGAAGCATCTCAAAGCAAAATTTGATAAAGGCAAAGCTTGGAGGGCTTCACAACCTTTGGAGTTAGTCCACAGTGATGTATCGGGACCCTTTCCCAAACCATATTTCACAAGGGCCAAGTACATCCTCACTTTCATTGATGATTTCTCTAGGCACACTTGGATATATTTTCTCAAACAAAAGTCTAAAGTGTTTGAAACTTTTCTAGACTTCAAGGCTCTTGTTGAGAAATAGAGTGAGAAATCCATCAAGGTTATTCGAATTGATAATGGAGGGGAGTATGTCAGCATCAAGTTTGAGCAATTTTGCACCATAGAGGGGATTGATTTGTAGTGCACAGTCACTTATAGTCCTTCATAGAATGGGGTTGTAGAATGCAAAAATAGGTTCTTGAAAGAGATGGGTAGCTGTATTATTCACTCCAAATCCTTAGCACCACAGTACTGGGCCGAAGCCATCAATTGTGCTTGCTACATTCAAAACAAGGTTCCTCACAAAGCTTTAAAAGGGATAACACCCTTTGAAGCTTGGTATAAAAGGAAACCTGATGTTAAGCACCTTAGGGTTTTTAGATCCCTAGCCATGGCCTACATATTGAAGAAGAAACACAAAGCTATGGAACGTTAGTCCAAGCCTTGCATCTTTGTAGGATATTTGGATGGTATTAAGGGGTATCTCCTTCTAGATCTAGTCACTCATGAGTTGTTCATCAAGAGAAGTTTCCATTTTCAGGAGAGTCCTAGAGACTAAACACTTGGCACTTCTTCTCCCTCATCAAATCTACTTCTTCATGATGATTCCTCATCAAATTCAGATCAGCTACAATAGTTTCTTGAGCCAGAGACATCTTATTCTTCAAGTTTAGATAGTGAGGATAGTGAGGCTATGTCATCCACCTCTAGTCAGTCAGAGTATGAGGAGTTAGCACCTAACTCACCCACTTTTGGGCCACTTTGGGCTAGACAGACACTTGAGAGTGCTGGCACTTGCGCAGGAGATCTTGCAGATGATAGACATATTAGGGGGATTTTTAGAGAGATCCACATGCCTTCTTTGCCTCAGTTTTAGATCCATAGACTTTTTGATAGGCATTAGGGGTACCTAAGTGGGATAATGCTATGGAGGAAGAATATTCTTCCCTAATCAAAAATCACACTTGGGATTCAACTTCACTTTCTAAGGAAAGAAAGATGGTTCGATGTAGGTGGATATATCGGACCAAGTTTGCAGCAGATGGGTCAGTTGATAAGTACAAGGCACAATTGGTTGCCAAGAGTTTTTCACAGGTGGCAAGCATTGACTACTCAGAGACCTTTGCACCCATTGTAAACATGAATTCTATCCAACTCATCTTAGCTATTACTGCATCACATGGTTGGGATGTGCACTAGATGGATGTGAAGAGTTCCTTTCTTTATGGAGACCTAGAGGAGGAGATCTACATGGAATAGCTACCAAGATTTGTTTAGGATTATTCCTTAATATGTAGACTTAAGAAATCTATCTATGGCCTCAAATAGGCCCCTCGGGCTTGGTATGCCAAGATGGATTCCTTCCTTCTCACTGCGGGTTTCACTAGGTGTCATTCTGACCCCAATGTCTACTTCTTGCGGTAGGATGATTCACTCCTAATTTTGGTTCTATATGTTGATGACCTTTTGATCACTAGGAGTTCTTCATCAACTATTGTAGTGGTGAAGGCATCTCTCCAAGATAGATTTGACATGACAAACTTGGGTTTGTTGCACTACTTCCTTGGCATCGAGATCTCACAGTTAGATTCAGGGATTTCTCTTACACAACCTAAGTATGCTCTTGACTTATTGGCTTGATTTCACATGGCTAATTGCAAGCCATCTCTGACTCCCTTTCTATCAAGAGTCAAGCTTGAGGCTGGCTATTCTTCACCATTGGTTGATGCCACTCGATATTGACAACTTTTTGGTAGTCTCATCTACTTGACTCACACCAGGCCTGACATATCATATACAATGGGACTTGTCTCCAGATTTGTGTAGGAACCTCATGAGCTACATTAGAAAGTAGCTAAGAGGATCTTGCATTACATACAGGGTTCACATAGATATGAGATTCATTATAGATTTGGCATAGAGGTTGACTTGGTTGGATATATAGATTCAGACTGGGCTGGTGATTCACAGACTCGCAAGTCCACTTTTGGTTACAGTTTCTCTCTAGGTTCTAGTCCTATCAATTGGTCTAGCAAGAAGTAGAATGTTATTGCTATATCATCCATAGAGGTAGAGTACAGAGGAGCTATTAATGCAACTACTAAGGCTATTTGGCTTTAGGGGATTCTTTCTGAGTTTGGCATTCCTATTAGGTAGCCCACCATCATTTATTGTGACAACCAAAGTACCATTCAAATTTGTAGGAATTCAGTTTAGCACCAGTAGACCAAGCACATAGAGATTCACATTCATTTCATTTGGGAGCTTATTCATAGTCAGGTCTTTGACTTGATATTTTTATAGTCTTCAGAGTAGGTTGTAGACATCTTCACCAAACCTTTCACCAAGAGCAAGTTCATTTATCTATGAGCTCTTCTTGGGGTGCGGTCTACATCTGCAGTAGCATCATCTTTAGGGGGCCTTCTAGCCTCTTCATTTCTTTTATGTCTCTCTTTTGGGGGGGGAGTTTTTCCTATGGGTTTTCTCCTTTTCTCTATCTTATGAGATTACATTTGTACATGGGTACCTCATCAAGCCTAGTTTCCGGAACCAATTTTATATTTCCACACTTCCCACCTAAGCTATGATTATGGGGGGTATTAGTGTAGGTTTTTATTTTTCCCTATTATTTAATTAGGGAAATTATATTTGTGCATACTTGGAGTTTTCCTACATTAGTGGGATAGGCTAGCTTATGTGGAGATGTTTGTCATAGATGTGTCATAGGTGTCATAAGAATGTCATAAGTAACTCTTTTAACCGACTATTCTGGGTATGAGAGTTACTTCTCTATTATTAGCACCTTTTCACCACCTTTCATGGAGGATTTACAGTCTATTCTTGGGGTGCCTTGACCGCCTTTTGTGGAGGAGTTACTTACATGCTTTCCTATATGTATTTTTCACTTTGGTCATCTCATGTTAATCAGATATTGGGTTTTCTCCTATTTATCTTGTGCAATTTATCTTCTTGTATAATTTCAAATTGCTTTAGCATCTATGTGATGTGCACTAGCTTCATCTCGTGTGATCATGTCTCCATTGCATTCGCATTATCCAAATTCTGACAACAACTCTAATAAGTTTCTTATTTACAAAAGTTTAACTTACAAACTTCTTTCAATATTTAAATAAAAATGATATTTTTCTTCAACAAGAAACACAACTCCACTAAATCATTTCTATTTTTAGTATTGATCTCATCCAAAAAAAAAGGCAAGTAAAAGAAGATAAGAGAGAGAGATGTACAATGTTCTCAATAATAGATTATGCAACTCAAAAGAACAATCTCTAATTCATAGAGAAAGAGATCAAAGAAGAGAGATCATCTACTCCTACAACCATTTCATTTTTATATTCACTTTTATTTAATATTTAAAGAATGTGTTGAAAGATAGTAAAAGAGAGAAAGATAAATGGTAAAATCTAATAATTAAACAAGCATTTTCAAACATAAAAGAGAAGAGGAAGAATAACCAACCTTAACTCTCTTTTTTTCCTACACTTCTCCAAGCTTCAAGACTCCACAAGCTCCTCTCAAACTCCTTCCCCCAATATCTCTTCCAAGGAATCAACCCTCATCAATGACTAAAATGAATCTAAATAAAAGATAATAGTTTAAAAATAAAAAGAGAGAGTCAAATTCCTCTTCCCAAGTTTATTAAATAAAGGGAGTACTCTCCCTTGTATGGATCTTTTCATGTCATGGAAGGACCCATGCTTATTTTACCTAATATGAAATTTTTGGGGATATATTTTTACACCAAAAAAGTTCTCTTACATGTCCATATGGGTCTTATAACAAATAGTTTTATATTATATTTCTTGAAATGTGCTCCACCAAGTAGGTCAATGCCTACTAACTAGGTTAGGGAGTAGTTTTTCTAGAAGACCTATGGGATAAGGTTCATAGGCTCTCTAAGAAGCCTAAGACACATTAAATTTCAAATTTAAATATTACCAATTTATGATATGTAAATATATATTTAATATATGCAATTACAATTTAAACAATCTTTATTTATTCATGGAGGAACATTAATCCATTTGCGATCAAAGGGGGAACTATAATTCAAAGTATTCATAAACTTGCAATTGAATTACCTAATGTCTTAATTGGTAAGGGATGAATGTTCCTCATGTGGGGATATTACATTCAATAATTTTAATATCTCGGTAGGGAACACTACCCACAACGACCATTATAATTCATATTGTAAAACGTTAGTCATAATTTGTTAATTTAAATATATAATTAAGATATTTGAAATCTGATGTTTTTTGAAACCATGTAAAAACAAATTATTTAGATATATATCAGTCATGAAATCATAATGTTTTTGAATGCACGGTTATTATTTAAGTTTGTAAAGTCTTGACATAGGATTGATATAAGAACATAAACATCCATTATTATTGACCACTTATTGATAATAATCTTATAGTCTTGTGTATAATGGCCACACATTCATTATGAATTAAGTCTATAATAATATGAACATCACATGTCTATATTCATAATATATTATGTAGATAACACATGTTAAGAATATAGATCATGTTGCTTATAATATTTTTGTGGAATATTTCTTATTATTTTCATGTTGAAGTGGTGATTGTCAGCGCATGTGCCTAGTTATAATGAGTTGTTAGTTATTTTAATTAATATTGATGATTTATCTTTTTTTTCTAGAAAGTTAATATATGTGTATGATAGCAACATTATAATTATTTAAAACTAACCCACAACATATATTATGTGCTACATCACTATAATTTATAATAAGTCAACTTGGAATAGTTTAGACATCAATTAGATCATAGAGCACCCTTATTTTATGCCTAACCTTTCCTTTCTTTTTATATTTTTTATTAGACTCTAATTAATAGTGTTATTCATAGGTTAGATATCTATATTTATAGTTGTGAAGTTCTATTACCATTTGATCTGGTTCATTAACTAGCATCTAGCATGTTAGTACTTTGGTTCCTATTTTTTGAAACACCTATCCATCAATCACATGGTTGAGTCATATCTCAATTTGTATAGCTCTAACATTACATTTTTGAGTCATGCATTGAGCCACTCAACCTTGTCAATAATTAATTCCATAGTCTTTGTCATTGAGTACAAAGGTAAACTGTGAAATTTTATAGTCATACAATAGTATGAGATATTTAAAAAGATACTTTGTAGTATCTATAGTCATTCATGGGATTGTATAGAACATAATCTATAAGAATAATCATGAATAAGAGATGAGTCTTTTAATATGAAAACAACATCAAACCATGAATTCATAGTTTGATGTTCAAAAAATGCTAACATGTAGATAAAGTATCCAATTATATTAGTTATCATTTCTTCTTGATCTTATTATAAGATAATTCACATAACACACAAAAGGATTAAATGAATGTGTTCAAAATTAAAATTTTAAATAAAGAAAAGATAAATAAAATGGATAAAAATAATACCCTCAAGTTGAAATCTAGTCAACAATGGCTTGAGGGACTAAAAAATTAAAAAATAAGTATAGTAGTCCCTGGTCCTATAAATACTACCAAGCCAAGAAAGGATGGGCAAGTCGAGCACAAATGACATTGAATTCTATACTAGACACTTAAGATAAATGGATATGTTGACTAGTTGTAGCTCCCAAAAGAGATAGATGAATGACACCAAGTGAATAAGCAATCACATAACATCAAATAAAAACATAAATTACCATGTGGTGCATTAATCAACCAAATGAAATAAATAAAAAAAGGGCAAGTAAATCATAGAATAACATTAATGTCACATAATTAGTCATAAAAACTAACATGATGGACAAAATAGGTCCATCAAATAAGAAAAGGCTAGGTTAGTAAGATATCCAATGCACGATCACTAACAAATATGCTCATGATCTCCATCATTGCCTATAACCATGAGTATTTATATAAAAAATATGTAATCTCACTTACATTCCTCTAATATTTATAATCACCAAAACTCTATGAAATGTCTATCGGCTACATTTGAGACTTGAGAACTACAACACAACACAATGAAGAAAAAATAGATGCCCTAATCCCTGTGGACATAAGAACACTTTACTTCCCAAAATTAAAGAATGTTCGATGAAAATCTATAGCACTAGATCAAGAGGGAGCATTTTCCAAATTACCATAAAGTTTAGTCACCTTGAGGATACATTTCATGCACATTTGACATAAATTGACCATATTAGAATGGAGGCAGACTAGGCAGAACTCATACATGATATATTGAAACAAAAGATATGATACTGAAACCCTAAATCAAATTCAATTTCAAATATGAATCTCGATATCTAGACAATATTTCCCTACTTCATGCTAATAGATACTATAATCAAAATTTCACTCAGTTGGGTGCATAATGATGTTTTATTCCTCAGCTAGTCTCATTTCATTGCTATCCAAGACATTGAAACAGTAATAGGGATGATGAATGAAGTAAATAGTATTATTAAGTATGAAAATAAGGGTTTAGCTAAAATAGTATTGTCCGCTTGTTTGAACACTATAAAAAGAAAAAGTGACATTGAAATAGAAACCATTTCCAATGCTACCTACATATACGCATTTAAATCAATATCATGGAAAATATAATTTACCAATAGGTAAGATACCACAAGCCATAAGAGTGAAATGGTGGTGTTTGAAATGATGTCAATGAAGACTAAATTCAACCTCTATCAAGGCCTGTTAGATAACTTAAATTCTAATATTTAGAAGATCAAAAGAGCTAAGCATAATTTTTTCTATGGATTTCTATTACTTTACCTAGTTATGTATTACTCAAACACTATCTTAGGTAAAACCATAAAAATAAAATGGATAAAACAATCACCATAAGATAACAATTCAAAAAACATCTAAATATTATGGTCATGTAACAACAAATTTTCATCATGATAAGGTGAAGAACTAATTTATAATAAACCCTTAGTTTATGGTATCATATTTCCTTGAAAATAGTAGAGTTAATCTATATTTTGGAATTAAATTATATCTTATTTATGTTCATTATCTTATTATATTAAATCTAAATTTTACCTTTATTTTAATAGGTTTTAAATTTTCCTTTATGTGAAAAAACATTACTACACACATGTGCCTATTTATTTTACATAATCTATATCAAGACACTACATTGTCCTCGTTACACCTAGTCACATGGGAACAACAGACACACACACATTTTCAAATTTTATATCCTTACACATTGGGGCCATATTTTTACTCCCCTTCACCAGGTTACATCATGGCACATTTTTTTCCCCTAATTATTTCATTCTCACATGAGGTTGCATCTTCTTATTGAAATTTACATGATCATATTTTTTTATAGCTACATAAATGTGTTTATAGATGTACTTTAAAATATTTAAATAGCTATGGCTATATTATATATGATATAACATGATGCACATGAATCTTTTTTGTATTATGATTGATTCTCATAGACATGTACCAATCCTCACCTAAAAATGGGGGCATATATCAAGATATTCTTCCAAAAATTTAAATTTTCAGACTATGATTTACCAAGAGAGACTAAGAGTTTCTAAGTGTATATTTCTTTGTGTAAAAATTGAAATTTGGTACAAGACCCATTTTCACTACATGGTATATCTTCATTTTGTAAAATTTGTTCTAATTGTGTATATTTTTCTATTTATGGACACTTCCCACCCCACACTAGACTTTATTCTTTTTTTTTCCCTATTTATGTCTTCATCATTCATCCATTATATCTTTTGAGCCTTATTTATCTATCTTCTAAGTTATTTTCCCTCATTCTAGACATCTATTTATCTAAAGATAGATTCATTAGTTATAAGTGAACCATTAATTTTGTGACATGTGGATTCAATAGACCATTGAATCCATCCTCTATGTTTTTGTGGGTCCTTATGCCTTGGATTGATTTCTCACACCTTGGTCCTTATTTTTATTTTTCATCATTTTCCATAGTTTATCATGTTGTAGAGATGCCTATATATATAAATCATTCCTACTCATTTGATCAAGTGTCAATAATCATTGAAGGGGTGTTTAAACCTTCTCCATTACTCAAGTTAGGTTCTTTATTGATCAAATATATTCCTACACCTGTGATGGAGCTATCACCTTAATTTACTTCAATCTTCTTCAAACCATTATGGAATCATAAAATTTTACCAAAAGAGGGTTTAGTTGAATGTTTATGTAGTTAGAATTGCACATCACTAGGGTGAGGAGGCAAATCTCTCATTAAAAATTACAATCACATGCATAATAAAACTACATTGACTCTTATTCCAATATTTTAATATACATAGCTACAACTTGTTTAGATGTAGCCCAAGTCAACTAACTTTGTAAACACTTGTTTGACTATTATTTTTAATGGTTAGGTCAAGGAGTGAAAAGAAGATAAAAATTAGAATTATTCCCATAAATTTTCATTCTTATTGCACAACACTATACAACACCTAAGGGAACACTTGAATAAAAAAATCATTAATATATAAAAGTGTTAGGTAAAAATTTGACAACACAAAACATGTTCAATGGTTGTGGAGGTGGTCTATAAAATTTGCTCATGGAAAAATGAATGGTTCGTGTTGAAGTGTTGATTTTTTTTCCTTTGGTGGTCAATGATATATATTTTACATAGACCTGCATCATCATTTCTAGATCATTATTCTTGTTTTTAAATCCCAGGATTCTTCTTAATTATGTCAGGATCTTATCTCCTTTATCACTTGATCTTGATTAGTTTGTTTTATTTATTGATTGTCTATTTTATTCCTATTAGCAACATTTAAGGTTCTAAATTTAATTTTTAGACTACATATCTACATTAAATCCATTTATTCCACCATTTAACTTAATTTTACATTATTTTCATTTCCCTAGTGTCTAAAATAATTAAAACACCTTGACCAAGAATGGGATTTTTGACCCCGTGCTTTCCCCTAGGCCCTTGAAGTTTCAGTTTTCTTAAATATGAAGACACCTAGGAGTACCACCAAGTGTATTTGTTCCTATTCTCTTTTTTAATTTTCATTTAATTTTGATTTATTCCCATTAGTTTATTGATACATTGATTATTACTATGTATTTTTTATTATTTACAGGAACACTAGATACCAACAGTAGGATATGAGTAAGTCCATTCCATCCTACAAAGTATTCATCCTTCTAGTTATAAGGTGATTTTTAGGTACCTACTTAATTTTTTTTTTTTTTACTTTGATGTACGCATGTATTCATGCACATGCACATCATAGTGGGGTATTATATAGACACCTAATTTTGGTAAAAAGATCTTTTTATAAAGCATCTTTGTCATTTTTTACCACACTTGGTACATTTGTGTAAATTTTCTTATTTTTTGACACATTCATCCTAAATTAGACTCCCCTTATCCTTGGTTAATCTATATTTCCTCATAAACAACTCAAATTTGTTAATTGTCAGCATCAAGATCCCAATCATCTATCCTCTATTCAACTTGATCTATGTTTTGATATTTTTTTCCTTTGAGTTATAATTGGTAGTACTTCAATTTTGACCCTCTTACTTTCTTGGGTCCTTTCCACCTTATTTCGATCCCCCATTCTTTGATTGTCTCTAGTCACTATTATTCAGGGTCATCATATGTGGGAAGCATCCTAGGGAACCCTTTATGTATAAATATATATGTAGTCGTTCATGATTAGTTCTTATCATCCATATCTCTTATGATCCAATTATTTCATGTATAATCAACAAGTTTTATCAAGATTTTTACACATTTAGTCAATAATTTTGAACATTTAGCCTACATTGCATCAACATCACTTCAAGTCTTGTGCCATCACATCTTGTAAAAAGATTTCATAGAAAAACATATAGTTGCATTGCTTATTTGAGGAGAGGATCCAATGAAGTCATTTATCTCATTAGGGTTGGGTTTCATAAATTAAAATGTACTCACTTATCTTATTCAAAGAGGATCAACTAGAAAAATAAAATTGAATGTAGTATTAACATTAATGGATTTAAAAGCTAGATTTGATTGATTAAATAGTGATGTGAATGAAATAATAAGTATGTGTCAAATAAATATGTGATTTTAAAATTTTATTATGAAATTTTCATTTTTTTAAATATAATGCATTAGTTTCTTTCTTACAGGTTATTTAATTAAATAATCTTTCATACCCAATGATGTGGAGACTAAACTTCTAGAGGCCATAACTTTTGATACATAACTCTGTTTGAGTTATCATTTATGCCAAAATGATCATCATAGAAATTTTAATTTATCCATAACTAGATATACCTAGTTAGATACATTTTTAGAACTTTTCAGAGGCCATACATGACCATATACAGATCTAAAATTGCATTTTAACATATTTTGGGGGATTTTTCCATTTTTAGAAATAGGGTATTTTTGTAATTGGACATGAGCTTGAGTTGGATTTTTTTCATTAGGTTGAATTTAGTGTTTAGAAGATAGTGGATATGTTTAGGTCTATCTGAGATTACATGTAAAATTTACTAAAAATAATAGTTGAAAAATTACTATAAAATAAAAGTTACTAAAAATAGTATTTTTAAAAAAATTGCATGGGTCAGTTGGCTTTAGGTAGCTTTTGATTTATTTAATTTTTTTTAATTATGCATGTAAACTCCCATTTTGAGTTAAGTTTTATGTAAATACTCTTATGTAATATTTTATTCAATGAATGAGAATTACCATAGAAGATTATTTTCATGCAATTTATGAGTTTTATGCATGTGGATATTTTTCTTTGTCTATGAATTATTGAGTTAAAGATGACTTGCTTATATCAACATATAGGAATAAACAAAAACTTACATCATTCCTAAGGGTTGATTAACTAAAAAAAATGATTGTGTGAGTGATTTCCTACTATTCATGCAAAAAATATGAGGATAGAACTTATTTTCCTAAATTCAATACATCATGATATCACATAGGAGTGAAGGGTCTTACAATTCCTAATTAAATATTTTATGACATATGCAGATAATTATAAGACTTAAATAAATATGTTGTTACAAGTTACTTACATAATTAATTTCATTCAATGTTGTAGATGATATTTATGGATTATATAGCACATCAATCTTTTACACTTGGTAAACTCAAATTTGGGTTATTCCTCTCAGTTCTAGGACTTTCTTTCTTCCACAAGTCTCACATCTTATTTATTTTATGACCCTTGGCTTATCTCTTAGTCTGAATAGTCTTATGTTAATGACCTAGGACTTTTATCTTTCCTTGAATACTTAAAATATACTTAACTTCCATCTTTTCAAGTTTATAACTTGTACCTACTTTCCTACTCCCTAGACACTAATGTTCGGGATAGACACTAGCATAAACATTAATGTTATGATGTGATGCAAGTATCTAGTGCCCTAAAGTCATATAATTTTTGAATGAAACATATCCCAATGGTTATCCTAAGAAATTTAATGATATTTATTTCTCCAAAGTAATTGATATAAATACAAGATCAACCCTCATTCATTCTTCATCTAGAAACACAAGAATAATACCTAATATTATTACCAAAGAGCATTCAAAGAGAATTTAATTGAATAAATCTTCTCCATTTCCATATCATTAAAAGGAACAATACATATATAGGTCTAAAGTACTAAAAGAGTATCCCAAGATCTTAACTTTTCAAGTTAAAAGCTAGATCACTATTGTACTTTGTACATATTTTATGATTCACACACAAGCTAACATTAGGGGGAAACTACATTAGTCTAAGGTACTCCTCATATTATTGGTTATGTAGACAATGCTCACTAATATAAGGGTCTTTGGGGTTATCTCAACACCATGTTCCCACTAACCCATTTTTCCCCAAGGTCAACATGAAGATAAAGAACTAGGTTTCTACAAATTTTTGAGGAGCGATAATCTATGACCCAGATTTGAATTCACCAAAGTGAAAGTCAATTTAAACCCAGAAGCATCCAAGTGGGTGTATCCTTTTATAGAATGTATTCCATATAGGACACTTATGTCAAACCTTAGATATTAGTATCAACACACTCATCTAAAAATAATGTTAGTGTCTAGAGGTCTAGAAGTGTTAGATTTAGAATCTAACAAATATTCTATAATATTTTTCCAACTTGTTCTCTACATATTCTAGATCCAACATAGTGTTAGAATCAGAACCAATTAAGTATATTACTTCTTTGTCAATTCCATGCATAGCTTAATTATACTTTTTAGATTTAGCCTATTTTCATCATAAGATATTCAATGTGTGTTTATATTTGAGTTTAACACCTAATTAACTAGCCATAGATCTGATTATCACCCTTGTGCATTATCATTTCTATGTTCTTAACCCTATCTAAAACCAAGTTAAGATTCCAAGATCCAATTTAGAGTTAAACATTTGGTGAATTTAACCTTTAAACATCAAATCCTAGGACAATTAGTTTTATTTTTATTTTTTTGATACTCATCCCTGATTGCTATAATTTTACAATCATGTTTGTTATGGATATATCTATAAATTACTTTATGGTTCAATACCTTATATTTTATATGTTTATACATTAGTTAAAGTTGTTAATTAAATTCATGCCAATAATGAGAGCATTTTAAAGTATACACAACACTAAATCTCTCTTCAAAATTCCTTTTGTAATATTATTGAGCCAATCTCTAGATGTAAATGTGCATGCTCTCAACCATTTGTTATACCTAAGTCTTATTTGAATGATAGATACCATCATGTACCCATTATTCACCCATGGCTTATTTTAGATTTCGGGGTCCATGTTTTTAATAATAAAAAAGGTAGGATTGCTCAACGTATTCCCCCATCTATTAATATTCAATAGGTGCCTCTTAAACCTAAGATTGTAATAAAATATAAGGGATGTGGCATTATTGACAATTTTAGTATTATTCATGTAAAAATTTCAATCTTTGAGATCCTAAAGTAATCTAATGTCTATAAGAATATCCTATATAAGGCATTGCATGAGACACAAGTTCCAAGTGATATTGAGCCAGTTTATTTTGTAGATATTATGAAAGATATAAAGAATAATAAAAATCTCATCACCTTTTATCCCACAAATTTACCATCAAAAGATATTGTTTACCAAAATTTTCCTTTATGTATACAATTGAAAATACAAAGTAAAGGTATCAAAAGGGTTCTCATTGATAACAGATCAGACTTAAACATTTGTAGCATACAATTCCTAACCACCATGGTTATTAACACAAACATTATTCAAAACATAATTATGCACATAAAATGGTTTAATAATTTATATAGCCCTCTGATTGGTCAAATTACATTGGATGTGACCTTAGGACTAAAATTGAATTCAACTACTTTTTAGGTGATGTCTCAATCTTTACATTATAGTTTACTTTTGGATAGACCTTGGATATGAAGTTTCCCCATCTACACTTCATCGATGTGTAAAATTCACATATTAGGGGACCTTATTATCCATGTATGTTGATGATGAACCTTTTAAATTTTTCAAAATGATATATTCCAAAATTAAAGGCATCATATAATGGTACCACATAAATAATACATCCCTTTTGACCATATACATACATATGAAATAAGTGAGTCAATTACAATGGATCCTTTATCTCTATATGCAAATAAGGCACTAAACTTTGAGGTGTGCATAGATATGCATAAGGAAAAAGAACCATTATCAAAAGATTTAATAAAACTAAAAGGACCCCCAACATTTGACCTTCATTTATTAGTCAATATTGAGAAAACATATGGTCATGTTTTAGATTACTATGATAGTGATGATGATATGGCCTATGATATAACAAATGAGAAAATGTGAAACTTAAAATTTGATCCACTTGATCACCAATCACATAACCTATTTGAACCTATGGGTCCTATCACTTATAATCTAAACCCAGTTGTAAGAAATATAGAATTGAATCTAGGTAAGGGAAAAGCAAAAAATTGTAGATGAAAATGTAAATGTTTATTATTCCATACACCCCTCTTTATTGAAAACATTGAGTCAATCTTACAAGGGTCAAATGCAAGTTAATCATGTGAACAATGTGGATTCTTCTCAAATGGCTTCATAATAAATTTTACAGATCACGACATAGAAAGATACTCTAGATGCCATATTATCCATGTTACTTGAGCAAATAATTATTTATTTACCTTCTACTAGACACAAATCATGTAATAGACTTCTACCCTTAGAAGACACAATACCATACTATAAATATCATCAAATTAGTGGCCATCATATGAATAAATGTGAGACATTTAAGAGCCTAATTCAAAAATGTAAAAATGAATAATGCATACACATTATGTCTCATATGAGAAAAAGGCAAAATCCTCCATATCTTTCAGAAAAGAATTATCTCTCAAAGCGACCAAAGTATGAGGATGTAACTATTATTGTTAATATTGATGGGATATATTTCCACCATATCTAGTTTGATAATAAGTGGGATACAACTTGTGGTATCAATTTTATTGCATAATTGGGAAATTCTATAGATAAACTAATATACTCACCATTCTTGCCAAAATATTGAGGATACATCCAATTACCTATCACTTGTGTCCCACATGTGGAAACTTTGACTATATGGATATCAGACCACAAACCACATTTGAAACTAAATATTGAACAAAATTGGCTAACTAGGTGGAATGTTAAGCTAGGTACTACAAACATGTGTGTTAATACTCTTAATATGGATACACATATTTTCATATGAGAATATGGCCATGATTATTTTCCTACACCATTGGCTTCTAGTAAATTGTTAAATATAAACATTAAAGTGGTGATGGTAAAATGATATAAACAAAGATTGAAAATGTTTCTATGTCATACTATACCTTTTGATGATGAGGATTTCCTTGATTAGATTTTTCAAACATTATAATATTCTAAAAATACCAAAAAAAAATAAAAACATTCAAAAATCCAAAAATATGTTCGACACCTATATGTTCTATTATCTCCTTGGAATTTATGTGTTAGTTTCATGTTGATGGATGACATACTCGGTTACTTCTACATATACACATATGTGTCACACTTCTATTTTAGTGTGATCTAGTCATACACAAAAACATGATCTATTCTTATTTTGGATGTTGGGAGGGTTCCTATTTTTGATGTTCGACCTTCCCTCTACTCATGTCATGAAGATAATGGGGGCATCCTCTTATTTTATCATGATACACATAAGTCATATGATTTGATGGTCACTCTACATTATCATGTTTGATCTTACATATGTACTTACACATGAATTTATCTATGATTACATCTTACATAGGTACTTGATATGATATACACTTGACATTTTTTCCTTAACACATTTTATCCATGGACTACTATAACATGTTTATGTTGGTTGCTTATTCTTTACTTTATTCACTTCCTTGAGTGTCTTGTCTTTTTATTGTATTCATTATTCATTCATTTGAATATGATCCTTTTCTTGTGGTTCTAGTGCCTATGTGTGATTTCTTTGACATTTGCATATGTCATTTCTTGTTGTATAGACATTTGAATATGCCATCCTTGATTTTTTGGATATTCGAGTAATTTATTTCCCTTTAATTGTGTGGCATTTGAACATCCCCCTTGATTGTGGTCCCCTTGGACCATTGCCTTTTGACTTGATTTTGAGTGCTCTTGTGTATGTGATTTTGTTTTGTTGATCTTATACTATTTTTATTTAGACATTGCCATGATCCTTAACATGCATCTTATACCTTCATCTGATGGCATTGGTTTTATGTGATTTAATGCTATATCTACCTAGGCATGTTCTTTTTATATATTACATGGTTATATTCATAGATTTTATGATTATCTTATCTTTTTGAGGTGAGATAAATACCATTTCATATGTTTCCCTTACTTAAAGGGGGGTAATATTAGTGGGGTAATGTCATAAAGGCATGTTCTCTACACTTGGAATAATTTTCACATTTAGTGGGGGCATGATTTGGAATCATGTTCTCTACACTAATTCATCATGTGTTACTTATATATATTTTTAGATTCAGTAGGAGTACATCATATGGGCATATCTTACATGCATTCATGTTTTTCAAATTCAAAAGAGGCATGCTTTGGAAGTATGTTCTCCACACTTATTTAGAATTCAGCATCTTCGTATTAAAGTGGGGGCATTTTTTGAAAACATTTTCTCCACATTATTACTTATACTAGTTTTTAGTTTTCTCCATATATAGTGGGGGCATGCTTTGGAAACATGTTATCCACACTTACATAGTTTTACAAATTGGCCAAAGCACATAGTTATATGATTTAGATGCACAATTATGGTAGAATGATATATATTAGTACCATTATTATACACAGTTTCAACATGAGACATATCTAAAGTGTGTATGCTATGAAATTTATGATTACTAATTTAAAATTTAAATTAGTTTCAGATTCTAAAACTCTTGTACATACTAATACCCTAATTGAACTTTTACAAACTTTATTAGGATAATATATTGCATTAGTTGGCTCACTTTTTGGTATGGTTGAGGTGATTAAATCACTCAATCTTGCCAAGTTTTTAATTTGGAATTTATTATATCATCCAAACTTACCAAATTATTACTATAATTGGGTTGTATGATTGAGTTAATCTCAATTACAAGGTGGCAACTCATCTTTGCTCTAAGGTTGGGGGATTGTGCCTTCCAATATCTCTCTATATCTCTTTATCTCTATGGATGCACTTTCAAGATTTATCTATATTTGTCCTAATCTTAGTTTTGGAGCCTTCTAATGATACATATTTTTCAAATAAACTTTCTAATAAGCAAGGCGGTTACATCGACACACATGTATACTCCTAAACTTTGATTTTTCAATTTCAATCTATTTCAAGAAATTTTAATTCCAGATTATATGCACTAATTATATATTGTAACATAATCTTGGTTGTAGGTCATTCATCAACAAATCACTCAAGTTGGGCACATGTAAAGACAAGGTGTGTTATACACACCTAAGTACACATTCCTTTCCTTTAAACTAGTAATTTCATTACTAGATTAAGGGGGGTAAATGTAGATGATATTTATAGATTATATATCACCTCAATCTTGTACACTTAGAAAACTCAGACCTAGGTTGTTCCTCTTAGTTACATATTTTTCTTGCTTCTACAAGTCTCATATCTACTCTATATTATTCCATTTGGCCTATATCTTAGTCTGGCTAGTATTATGTTGATGACCTAAGACTTATATCTTTCCTAAAATTCTTAAAATGTACTTATCCTCCATCTTTGAAAATTCTAAACATATACCTACTTTCCTGCTCCTTGGACACTAATGTTTGAAACAAACACTATCATCAATGTTAGTATCTTAACCTGACACAAGTATCTAGTGCCCTAAAGTCAGTAATTTTCAAATGAAATGTATCCCAATGGTTGATCTAAGTGTTTTAATGTGGGTTACTTCTCCAAAAAGATTGATATAAATACAAGATCAACCCTCACTCATTCATTACCTAGCAACATAATAACTGTACCTAGTATTCTTACCAAAGAGCATTCAAATATCATTCAATTAAACAAAACTTCCTTATTTATATACCATTCATAGACAACACATCTACTGGACTAAATTAATAGAGTAGCATAAAAGCCTAAATTTTTAAGTTACAATCTAGGTCACTCTTGTACTTGCTTTTCACATATTGTATGATTCATTTACAATCTAACACATAGGGAAGAAATATATTATTCTAAGGCCCTCTTCAGGGTATTGGATATGTAGGCAATACTCACTAATAGAGGAGTCTTAGGGGCCATTTTGGCACCGTATGCCCACTAACCCATTTTTCCCCAAGGTCACCATGAAGATGAAGAACTAGGGTTTTACAAATTCATGAGGAGAAACTTTCCTTTAACCAAATCTAAATGGACCAAAGTAAAGGAAAATTCAAACCTAGAAGCATATAGGTAGTTGCATCATTTTCTAGTAGGTGTTCTCTATAGGACACTTACATCAAACCCATATAGCAATATCGACATAATTATCCTAGGTTGACATTAGTGTCCATATCTTTAGAAGTATCAAATATATAATATGATGAATGTTCTAGAATCTTCTTCTAACCTACTCTCTACTTGCTCTAGATCCAACACTATGTTATCATTAAAACCAGCTAAGGATATTACTTATTTATCATTTTCATACATAGCTTAGTTGTACTTTCTATATTTAGCCTATTTTGAACTTAATAATTTTAGTGTATGTTTATATCTAAATTTATAACCTAAATAGCCTTCTATCAATTTGATTATAACCCTTTTTCATTATTATTTATATATTCTTAGCCTTGTCTAACACTAAGTTAGGATCCAAGATCCAATATAGGGTTTAACGTTTGGTGAACTTGACCTTTGAACATTAAACCTTAAGATAATTAGGGTTTCCTAATTTCTTATATTACTCATCCCTAATTGTTATGATGTTTAAATCATGTCTATTATGGATATCTCTATAAATTATCTCATGGTTCAATACCTTATAATTGTTATGGTTTTCTACATTAATTTCCTTATTAAAGTTATCAAGCAAATCTATGCCAATAATGAGAGGGTTTTAAAGAGGAAACAAAACTTAATATCTCTTGTAAATTCCTTTTGTATTATCATCAATCTAGTCTCTAGATTAAAATTTGGATGTACTAGATCATTTATTATACCTAAGCCTTATTCAAATGATAGCTACCATCCCACACCCATTATTCACCCATGGTTTGTATTGGATTCCACAACCCATGTTATTACTACTCAAAAAGGTAGGATTACTCAACCTATTTCCACACCTATTAATATACAAAAAGTGACTCCTAAACCTAATATTGTAATAAAATCTAAGGGATATGACATTATTGAGAAATTGAGAAATATGCATGCAAATATTTTAACCCTTGAGCTCCTAAAGTAATATGATGTCTATAAATATATCATATACGAGGCATTACATGAAAAAAAATTCAAATTGACATTGAGCCTAATTATTTTATGGATATTATGAAATATATCAAAAAAAAATAACAAGCTCTCCACCTTTTATCCTAAAGATTTACCATTCAAAGATAGTATTAACCAAAATTTGCCTTTGTTCATACAAGTGACAATGCAAAGTAAAGGTATAAAAAGGGTGCTCATTGATAATGGATCGAGCCTAAACATTTGAAGCATACAATTCCTAACCACCATTGGTATTAACATAAATCTTATTTAAAACACATCTATGAACATAAATGGGTTTAACAATTTGCATGACCCTTTGGTTGGTTAAATTACATTGGAAGTGACCTTAGGACCAAAAATGATTTCAACTACTTTTCAGATCATGTCTCAATATTTAAATTATAATTTAATTTTGGGTAAACCTTGGATACATATAATGGAATATATCCCATCTACATTAAATCAATGTGTAAAATTCATACATGAGGGGATCTTATTATCCATGCCTATTGATGATGAACCTTTTAAATTTTACAATGATACATTATAAAACTAAAGGAATCCCTATAATGGTACCAAATAAATAATACATCCATTTTTATTAAATACATATGTATGAAATAGGTGAGCCAATTACAATGGCTCCTTTATCCTTAGATTCAAATAAGGCACTAAACTCTGAGGTGTACATCGATATGCATAAGGAAAAATAACCATTACCAAAAGAGCCAATAAAACTAAAAGGGTCCCAAAAATTTAAGATTATTTTATTAGTTGATATTTAGTAAAAATATGGTCATGTTTTATATTATTATGATAATGATGATGATACAACCTATGATATGATATATGAGAAAATGTGAAACTTAAAATTTGATCCACTTGATCACCTATCACATAACATATTCGAACCTATAGGTCTTGGCACATATAAACTAAACCTACTTGTATAAAATATAGAATTGAATAAAAATAAGGGAAAAAACAAATAAAAATGAGCATGTAAATTATTTTTACCATACACCCCTCTTAAATGAAAATATTGAGTCAACCTTACAAGGGTCAAATGCAAGTTCATCATGTGAACAATGTGGAGTCTTCTCAAAAGGCTTCACAATAAATTATTTAGATCACGACATAGTAAGATACTCTAGATACAATGTTATCCATGAATTGATCATAGAATTATTTATTTACCTTCTACTAGACATAAATCATGTAATATCCCCACTGGGAACTACCTAGAAATATGTGATTTTTTTTAAATTTAAACACATATACTTTAAATAGATTACACCATGAGAATCTAATCAGTGATCATATAAAATACTCTAAGTGTGATAACTATAAATGAAGCATGTTATATCATACATCATTGATCACTATCATCATAAGAAAACACAACATAAAATGAATATAGAAAGTAATTTTAATTAACCAACCACAGCTGATACATGCCTACAGCCACTATTGTCAATGTATAGTAAATAAGTAATTACATCTCATCATGATAATGTTTCAATAATAAATATAATACAATGTACATATATAAGATACATGGATCCATGAATCATAGTTACCTAAACTCTAATATCTATGGTAATATCAAGTGTCATCTCAAAAGTAAAACTGTTGTAGGGAGGGAGAGCATCATCTGTGCACTTTTCCATACCAATTATGGACCATAATAATCCTATCATGGATTGTACCTACCTTCATATACGAGTAGAGATTGATGCTATGAGAATGTAGAGAGACAATCTAGTACCCATGTGTTGTATGATTTCTAAAACTAAACATGCAATGTATCATAGAAAACTCTTATACTCAAGATATCACACAAACATGGTAATCATACTCATGAAATGACAATGTCTCAGTTAACATTACTTTGGCCAAAGCTTTCAATAATTTTAATTATATTAGGATCAGTCAAAATTCATTCACATCACTTGATTGGATTACCTTCATTTGGCATTGTGATGTTAATAAGCTAATGAAATCCATCTCACTACTTACTCAATATCAACAATGCAAGATTTGGTTAACATAATATAACCAATAGATTCATATAGATTACATCTTATTAGAAATTATATATCATGCTAAGCATAGGAATAATCTAAAATCATACATTTATTCCATCAACTGTATGAAAAAATCTGACGATGTTATCTATCACATTAATAATAGAAATAATAACTATAGTTTATACCACCTGGGTAAAATATACATCTAACTACATTTTGTAATTACTATATGTAGTTTCTAAATATATTTTACCCTATGATAACCCATATTATCATAGTCTAGTGTTATTTAAGCATAACTACTAAATACCACATCCATTCATAATAAAGTAGTTATAAATCAATCAAAGCATAAGCTTCTATTCAAAAACTAGTTTTAACAAGAAAGACTTAGTTTTCATATAATATTCCATTCTATTACTTGTTATACTTTTAAGGGGTTGTATGCATGCATAAATAAGTTTTACTAAACATAAATCTATAATATAGTTCGTAACCACCTATGTAATTATAATTAGAAGTACACACCCCTATGTACATGTACATGATAATAGGCATATGTATACCTATATTCACATTAGGCATACCATTATTAATTGATAAACACATAGCTATTATTAGTGTTATATCCACACTAAGTATTTTGTTTCCCATGATATATATTAAAAATGATATCAAATCATAAAGCTTGTCATAATATAATGACATATTACATTTTAGTTATATATGTTTCTCATGCTTTACCCAAGCCATATTATGATATTGATATGGTTATAACTACATATATGCTAGTATAAGAAGCATAAACATCCTAATTATTTTCACAATAAGACTTAAGTTATTATGTGAACTTGTCCACTTTTATTGGTCACAAAATATAAGTATTATGCCCATATAGAGCATTCTACTAAACTTAATCTTATTTTATCTATAAGCTCAGTTCAACAAGATCATTGATATATGTATTATAATTGGATTTTTATTTTATGACCATCTACTAATATTATAATTTATAATCTCCATTCATAAATTGATGTAAGAGGTAATGGATGAATACATAACTAGGTCTTAAAATTTTTTGCATTATTATCACTGTATAACTTTATATTTTTATTTGTCATTTTTAGAATACACATTGTTATAATTGTATTATTATCTATGTATCATTATATCATTTTATCATAACATTTAGTAAAATAATATATAAATTAATTTATCCACACCTTATCACTATTTTATTATCATTATTTTTTCCTTTTGCAAACACAGACTAATGATAAACATTATTTTTGCTATTACATAAACATCATGAGTTTTATAAACATAGATTGATGATAAACACATAGATTTTCATTTGTGCTATTACATAAACATCATTTGCCTTATCATTTGGGCCATGGTATATAAATTATTTGCATTAATTAAATAATAATACAGATCACCACTATGGTATTTATATCATTTGCATTTATTACATAATAATACAGGTAGTTATTCTTATTTTTATTAGAGGAAAATAACATAGATATAACTATATAAATTCACATATCTAATTGCTACATACTTATCCAATGCTAGCTATATAAGTCTTTACTTTCATTATATCAAATTATTCTTTTTAAATCATTGTAAAAAGTTTACTTAATATAGTTCACTACCTGTTATGCATTCTATTTAATAGTTCACTTGGTTTTCCCATACAATTGGTTGGTTATTAACATATAGTAGTTTTATAACCTTAAAATCCTAAGTGTGTTGCACATATTGACTTATTTTACTATATATACATTATGTAGAGTGCATGTTTGGATAGGGAAGTCACCATAAAAGCTTAGGTCAATGTATAGATCACTAATTTTTCATATATATATATATATATATATATATATATATATATATATATATATATATATATATATATATATATATATATATATATATATATATATATTGAAAAGTTTTAGCTCTATTTAGATCATTATTCCAGCATTACACCATATGTAGGTAGTCCATACTAATATGGATATCTATATATATTTGAATTTCCATAACCATACTAATATAATTATAAGTATATATAATAATATAAATATGTTGTTATGTGAATCACCACACTTAACTATCATAACTGTTACATCATCTACATCACTATCTAAGCCTTCTGTTGTTTTGTTGTACTTAAATTGGATTATTATATACTCAATACTATATATATATGTATATGTATGTGTTTGTATATATATATATATATATATATATATATATATATATATATATATATATATATATATATATTTTGAATAATTCAATATACAAATATGTGTTTATTCATAAAGTCACATAATCATAAAGAACTTAAATACATTGTCTACCTCTCAATTCTGACTCAGAATTGGTTGATATTGGAAAGATATTATCCCTTTTTTGACTCTCCTTTTTTTCTTTTCAAATATCCTCTACACTTTTTTGTGCCTCCTTCCCTTTTGCCTAGATATCTTCTTCTTATTTATTTCCAAAATCTCTCTTCACAATATGGTGTGGCTTTGCTTTTAATATTTTTCTCTTTGTTTTTGTTTTTATTTATTTATTTTTAATTATTTTATTAATATATTTATTTATGTTTTTCTTAAATTTAGACCTTTCCATTTCTTTTAATTTATTATTTTTTAATTTTCTTTTTCTTTTTCCTATTTTTTCTCTTAAAATATAAATTATCATATTTTATTTATTTTATTTCTAATTAGAATAATCAATATGTTTTCTAATTAAATTATCTCTTCAAATATCATGATTATTTAATGACAAATCAATCAATAAATCTGAATCTAATCTAATTATGCAATTCACATTGCCTTCTAAAGGCATTAATGGTCACACACATAACTTATGTAAAAAAAATCTATATAACCATTTAAACTATGCTATCAACCATGATCAAATAATTTTAAATGCAAGTAGCATTAAACTCACTATATTAAGCATTCCATTATGCATCAAACATGTGTTAGCTAATGTGGTATGTGTAGGGTTTTAGCCAATTTATCTTTCATCCTTCAACAACTCCATCTACGTCACCCTCTCTAATGATGCTCTCCTTCCATCACACTCTGAGGGATGAGTTATCTACATCAAAATCATAACAATTTGATAGTTAGATATAAATTTATCATAAAATATAGCTAAAATAACAAATCAACACAATCATAATGTAAACATATACACTACAACTAACTCATAGTAATAAAATCATGTAACCTAAGCAATATCAAACTGTTTCATAACAACATATGTATCAAAGCCTAGTCAAAAATAACCAAATTAAATTGACATCTATAAATATCCATGAATAATCAAGTAAGTTTGCCTAGCAAAGAATTGAGATGTAACATCCTTCCTCCCTAAATCTAGTCATCATACCAAATGACTCTTATTCAAACATAAGTTATGAATTAAAAATGTTGTTCAATAGAAAAATAACATAGTATAAAGTATCTAATCAAGAAAATAAATGGGAAAATTATCTTTAGAACTCATCATAGTCCTCTAAAATAGAAATATCCTTTGAGTATTGATCCTATAGTACCTTGCACTATGACATATCTCTATTACACAGACAAAGTTTACAAGTGTAAATTACTCTAATTGGTTCTACCAAGACGACCCAAAGATCTAGAACTATTAGGAATAAAATTAGAAATTGATGCAAAATAATTTCACATAATCATAATAATAATAGATATAAATAGAGATATAGAAAGAACATAAATAAACATGCAAAATAAGAAGACTAGATTTAATGTGGTTTACCCAATATGGGCTACATCCACCAAGAAATACTTTCTTAGATTTTATTACAATCCATGAGATTAAAAACCACTCTCAGATCAATCTTTTCATAGTTACAATGCATAAATATTATTTAGAGTTGTTCTCAACAAACCCTCTTAAATTTACACCTAAATTCACAACTCTATTCTTCATTCTCAAAACATTAATATCCTAAATGTATCACCTAAAAAATATCCATCTATACATAATACATCAACAAAGTAGTATTACAAAACAATGGATACCAAAACCATGGGCAGAATCAATCTAAAATTATTTCCCATTAAAAGGGGTCCAAAAAATTTAGAGTGTATATATAGAGTGTATAGTACATTTTAAATGTATACTATTTGAAATACATTTTAATTTAGAAATAGAATCCATAACACAACAAGAACCTGTAATGCATTCTAATCCAACACACGCATAAGATCAACTATATATTTTTTTAAATAAGAAACATATTAGATATTATGTAATATAGCTAGGGTTGGTGGAAATGAAAACCTATATGATATAATATTGATCATCTATAACACCTTGAAGGGTCCTACACATCTCGATGATAGTTTCACTGATTTCCCAAATTTAATCGAGTTTTTCTATGGCTTAACCTACAAGAACATTTTATCACCTACTAAAAACTACCTCTTTGTCATCTTCAAATCAGTATAACTCTCTTGCCCATCATTAGCCTCATCCAATCTCTACCTAATTAATCTAACTTTCTCTTTCATTTCTAAAAGCTTCTCAATCCCAAAGACTACCCTATCCTCTAACATGTTCGAACTAATTGGTGTTCTACACTTTCTTCTGTACAATGCCTCAAATAGTTCCATCTTCAAAGTTGATTGGTATGAATTATTGTATATAAACTCAACTAATAGAAGATAATCTTCCCACTTGTATTAGTGATCCATGTAATTCATATGAATAATATCCTCTAACACTTGATTAACTCGTTTAGTCTGAACATAGGTCTATAGGTGATATGCAGTGTTGAAATTTAGTTGTGTATCTAATGTTGAATTAAAAGTTACCTAAAATATACAAGTCATCTTTGGATCATGATCCTAAATTATCTTCTCTAGAAATCCATGTAACTGTACACTTCCTTCACAAACATATTCACAAGAGTAGGTGCATCACCTATCAAATTGTCTGGCATAAAATGAGCCACCTTGGTTAGTTTGTCAACTACTACCAAGATCATATCATTCTTGTTATGTAACATTGATAAACCATGGATAAAGTCTATATTAATCACCTGCCACTTCCATTTTAGTATATCATGTGGATATAACAATGCAATTAGATGCACATGCTTAACTTTCACTTACTGACATTCTAGATAACATGACACAAACTCTGGTACATATTTATTAATTCCCTTTTATAAATATAGTGGTATAAGCTTTACCATAAGCTTGGTTACTCCTAGATGTCCTGAATATGAGGCATTATGTAGTTCCTTTAGCATTGTGCTCTGTATATTTTCTTGATTTGGCACATATATCCTTCCATTATAACATAAAATACCATCACTCTCTAATATGAATCCTTTATACCAAAGATTCTGAGCATTATTATTCAATGTTTTTTTGAATTGATCATATAATTCATCTCCTAATGAGAATTCAATCACTCGATCCTTAAAAGTACTCCTGATAATAGCCATAATTTTTATGTACCTTATATGACTTAGGGCATCGATTACTCTATTTTATGTGCCTTTGATATAATTGATATCAAAATCATAATCAGACAAGAACTCTAACCAATGTCTCTGACGAGCATTCAAATTCAGTGGGTGAAAATGTACTTGAGTCCCAAGTTATATGTCTTGAGTTCAAATTGTTTTCCCAAAAAGTAATGCTACCAAACTTGTAAAGCATGCATAATTAGTACAAGTTCTAGGTCATGATGGGCATAGTTAACCTCATAAGGCTTAATCTTTCTCAACTCATATGCTACCATTGTACCATCCTACATAAGGACTCCTCCTAGTCCATCCCTTGATGCATCTATGATAACTAAAAATTGATCATTAGGGTCAAGAACTCTTAACATTGGTGCAAAAATAAGCCTTTTTTCAATTCCTAAAAAGCTACTTCATACTTCTATGACCAGACAAAACTTTGGTTTTTACATTACAAATAATTAATTAGATTAGCTATCTTAGAAAAAATCAAAATGAACTTTCTGTAATAGCCTATTAATCCCATGAAAAGTTTTACCTCATACACATTCTTTGGTGTTGGACCTTCTATAATGGTTGTTGTCTTTCCTAGATGTACTAAGATATCATCTACAAAGATGATATGTATGAGATATTTCACTCTCTCTTAAAAAAATTCACACTTTGATAACTTACCATACAACCTGTGCTTCTACAACTATTGCAAAACCAAATCTAGATGTTGAAGATGTTATTCTTCATTCCTAGAGTATTTAAGAATGTCATTCAAAAAAATTAAAACAAAGTGATCAAGGTAATCTCTGAACACACTATTCATGAGATTCATGAATGTTCTTAGAGCATTATTCAACCCAAACGGTAACACTATGAACTCATAGTGCCCATAGTAAATTTTCAATGTTGTCTTCAAAATATCCTCATCCCTTATCCTCAACTAAGGTATCCCAATCTAAGATCAATCATAGAAAATACCATTTATCCTCACATTTGATCAAAAATATCATCTATTCAAGATAGTGGATACATATATTTTATATTTTCCTTGTTCAACATTCTATAGTCAATGCAAATTTGAAGAGAACCGTCATTTTTCTTAACAAAGACAATTGGTGTACCCCATAGTGACACACTAGGCTTGATCAACCTCTTTTTTAACATTCCTAGATTTGAGCCTTCAATTCAACCAACTCAGTGGTTTTAATCCTAAATGGTTCCTTAGACTATGGTTATGAACCAAGTATGATATTGATAGAGAAATTAAACTCACATCTAGGAGGCAATCTTGGAAATTCTTTCAAAAATGCATCATGAAAATCTCTAAGAACTAGATAATATTTGAGAGATGGTTCCTTAGGTTCCTCCATTTCATTTATCTTGATAATAAATGCTTGGCACCCTTTTCCTTGATCCCTCTTGATTTACATCACTTAAATCTACCTAAGCCTCACCTCTCTTTTATGTCTGATTTATAAAATCATCAAGACACTTAACCTTTTTACATATTAGTCAACCTTAGCCTTATGTTTTTCAATCTAGTTAACTCCTAATATAACATCATATGGCCCTAGTGGTGATACACGTATATCCAATACTATTGTGAATTTGGGCAACCTAATCTTTGATTCGACTAAACACTTGTCAACCATGACTTTTGAGTCATTTTCATATTGTACTGACAATGCATTTGGCATTAATCCATATCTTATAATTAACTTACTAAGTATTTTAGGAGCTATAAAAAATTAGGTGGACTCTCTATTAATGAAAATGGAAACTAGATGGTTAAACAAATTACCTGATAGCTATGTGGGTAATGCTTGAAATTCAACTTATTGATTATCAACTACTACATGAATATGTTGTTGGAAACTACCTTACTAAGGAGTAGAACATTTATTATTTGACTTGTCCTATGCACATTCACAAGCATAATGGTCGTCTCCACAAATGAAACAAACTCTAGGTGGTCTTTTCCTATCAATCTATTGGTTTCCCTTAAAACTACCTTTGGAACCATTACCCAATTTCTTGTTGCCTGAACCACTGTTGAATTTGGCATTCTGACTTTTGAATTGATTTTTAGAGTCTCCACTCCTCTATTTCCAATTCTTTTTTTTGAATTTTGACTTATAATTTCTAAATTTTTTCTTGAACTTATCCCTAGCCTATGAAATGGACTTCAACTTTTGTTCTTGTTTGATCATATTCTCAAATACCTAGTCTATGAGAGGATCCTCCTATAACAATTCAATAAAAATGCATAGAATAATAGAATTATAAAATGAATAGAAACACTAAATAGATTATATTGATTGCAGACCACTTTGAGGGGAAAACCTCCTTTGAGCAAGCTCAATACAAATAATTTGTGGATGCCTTCAATGGCCTCAACACTTATATATGAATTCTAATCTAAGAAACTACTATTTCCCATGAATGTGGGATTAAAAAAAGCTCATGGGATGATTTAAAATTCATATGCATCCATAGAACCTATTAAACTAATAAATTAAAGAGAAGATATATCATGGGTTCATAACATCCCCTCCCTCTTAGAGAAAGCTTTGTCCTCAAAGCTTCAAATGTGGGAATTGGTGTTGAATCTGAAATAGCGGTTCACATGTTACATCCTCTGGTTGTATTTTTTTCCACTGAATTAAAACCTCAATGATGGAGTGGGAGCAAATTTGGCATGTGTGCCTATCCAAGATTTCCTCTAGCTCAAGAAGAATAGATCCTTCATTATCAAGTTTACATAAAATAGTCTACACTCTCATGTTTATGTCAAGAACTTTCTTTAAACAAGAGACATGAAATACTGGGTGAACTTGGGAAGAAGGTGGGAGCTCCAACTTATAAGCAACTAACCCAATCTTCTGAATAACCTTATAGGCCCCATAGAACTTGGAAGCTAGCTTATGATGCCCCTTGAGTTTTAAGGAGGATTGATTTTAGGGCTACAGGTGAAGAGAAACCATATACCTACTTGAAAATTGTGCTTGAAATAGTACTGATTTGCCTGTTATTCATTCTATTTTGTGCCATATGAAGATTTTCCCATAGGGTACTAAAGATTTTATCTTAGTTTGGAGAATCGTGTTGACCACTTGGACTGATGAACTATTGGGGTTATACAGAAGGAGTACTGGTAGTGCTTGGCCATAGACTAATTCATATGGAGTCATTTTTGTTGAAGTGTGGTAGGAGGTATTGTACCACCATTTGGCAAGAGGGAGCCACTTTTCCCACTGATGTTTTTCTAAGGTGAAACAATGGAGGAACATTTCTAAGCATTTATTGACAATTTTAGTCTATCCATCTATTTGTGGATGATACCCAAAACTCATCTTCAATTGAGTATCAATATGTCAAAATAGTTCTATCCAAAAATGGTTGGTGAAGGTTGCATCACGATCTAAGATAATGGATGAAGGAATGCCATGAAGATGGAAAATATGATCTAAGAAAATTTGTTCAACTATAGAGGTGGTATAAGGATGGTTGAGGGCACAAAAATGGCTATATTTGGAGAGGTGATCAACCACAACCAAGATCACAATTTTCCCTCTAGATTTAGGAGCCCCTTAATAAAATCCATAGAAATATCTATGGATTTCCTAGTAGGGATGGGAAAGGGCTTGAGTAACCTAGGGATGAGTGTTTTTTCACCCTTGTTGTATTGATAGGTATCATATTTGGCCACCATCTATTGAATTTCCTTTCTCATTCTGTTCCAAAATAAGTTACATCATGCCCACTCATAGATTTTGAGAAACCCTGAGTGCCTTGTGGATGAGAAGCATGAATTTTATAGAATATAGCCTACTATAGATATGTGATTTGGGGAAGCACTAGATGACCCTTGTTCATAGAGAAGCACCATCTTAGGTATAATGTGGTACAACTTAGGGGTTAGTGGCCAACTATTGAATGATTTGAGATAATGAGGAGTCATTGACATACCCCTATTGTATAGTGTCTAACCAATTTAGAATAGGCATGGAAATATATGAAAGGGAAGCTTGATCCACAAATGTGTGAGATATAGCATCAGCCACAATATTATCTTTACCCTTCTTGTAAGTTATCTCATAGTTATAACCCATGAGTTTTCTAACCAATTTCTACTGTGATGGGTTAGAGACCCATTGTTCTAGGGGATATTTTAGACTCTGGTGATTAGTTTTGATTCAAAAATGATTGCCTAATAGGTATGGTTGCTACTTCTATACTACATGTAAAATGGCCACCATTTCTTTCTCATAAGTAGAGAGCACTAAATTCTTGCCAAAAAGGGATTTACTAGTGAATGCAATTGGGCATCCTTCTTGGAGGAGAACAACACCTAGACCATTACTACAAGTATCACTCTCAATAGTGAAGGTCTTGGAAAAATCTGGCATATCTAGAATAGGTGTAGTACACATAGCTTATTTCAATTCTTTAAATGCACACTCAGTAGTTTGTGTCCAAATAAAAGCATCCTTTTTAAACATGGCTATCAGTAGAGATGTAATCTTCCTATAATCCTTGACAAACTTTTGATAGTATCCAATTAGCCCCAAAAAACCATGGAGGCTCTTAAGTGTCTGAGTATGTGGCCAATTTGCCATAGCAGCTATTTTTTTAGGATCCACCCAAACCCCTTGGGCTGAAACAATATGACCAAGATACTCCACTTCATCCTATACAAAAGTACATTTGGACTATTTTTGCACAAAGATGATGGTTAGAGAGAAGTTTTAGTGTAACATTTAGATGTTGGAGATGCTCAGACCATGCTTTACTATAGATGAGGATATCATTGAAGAGGACCAAAGTGAATTTTTATAGGTAGGGCTAGAATATTTTATTCACCAATGCCTAGAATGTTGAAGGAGCATTAGTGAGGCCAAAGGGAATGACTAATAACTCATAGTGTCCATCATGCATGTGAAAAGATATCTTAAGGATATCATCCTCATGGAGTTGGATCTAGTGATATCTAGAGTGGAGATCTAACTTGGAGAAAAAGTGAGTGCCATGAAGCTCATCAAGAAGCTCATCAATAACATGGATCAAGAACTTATCCTTGATTGTGAGGTGATTAAGTGCATGAAAATCAATAAAAATATGCCATGACCCATATTTTTTCCAAAGAAGGAGAAATGGGGAAGAATATGGGCTAGTACTAGGGCAAATAATGCATTGCTACAATAAGTCTCGAATGAGCATCTTGATCTCAGTCTATTGTTGAAATGGGTCATGATAAGGCTTGATGTTGGGAGGAATGCTTCCTAGAAAGAGTTGAATATGGTGGTCCTTTGGCCATGAAGGTGGTAATCCCATTAGTTTAGCAAAGACACATGCATACCTCTATAAAATGGTTTATAGGTTAGAAGGAGTAATGGAGACTGTTGAAGGTTGCATTTGAATGGAATGGAGCTGGTAATGATGCCATGTGAAATATTCTTAAGAAGATTTTTTATGTGATGTGAACTTATGATGTTGGGAAATCTTAGTTGTAATCCTTTTAATGTGTGTTCTTGCCCATTATCTAAAAACTACATCTAAAAGTTTAGGAAAATCCCATAATATGGGTCCAAGTGTGCATAACCATTGGGCTCCCAAAATAACATCACATCCACATAAGGGTAAGGAAAACATGTTGGAGTGAAAGGTATAATATCTAATAGAGATATACACATTGTAACACTTCCCTTTGAAAGGTTATGTGCCCTTATTGGCAATCATGAATTCAAAATTGGAAGGATGGATAAAACAATCAACCTATTTGGTGATCTAAGGGTCAATGAAGTTATGAGTGCTACCAAAATCAACGAGTATTGTGAGAGGGAGATTTTTGAAGTAACCCCTAACTTGCATGGATTTTGGGATAGTGACTCCTATTAAGGCATGGAGAGAGATCTCTATTTAGTCTTCTTAAGAAGTGGGTTCCACAATCAATTGAACTTTTTCCAGATCATCTGTTGTATCCTGAACATCTTCCCAATCTTTAGTTTCATGTGGAGAGTTCACATCTAATAGGTAGAGTTTTTTCTCAACACATCAATGTCCTTGAGTGAATTTATCATCACATTTATAACATAGTCCTTTTTCTCTATGATCTTGCATCTCTGCTTTAATCAAATGCATAATAGGAGTAGTTTTAGGGGCTGATATTATTTGAGATCATTATGTAAATGTATTTTTGAATGGAAAAAAATTAGATTTGAAGCATTACTGAGCTAAGATCTTGTCTTATGCCAAATTATCCAACCCTAAGGCTTCCATCATCATGTTATGCTAAAACATTTTGACCTCAAATCAAATTGCATCCTTTAGTCCACTAACAAAGCTACTCTTGAAGAATTCATCAGATAATCCCTCTATATGATTAGGTAGTTTATCAAATTCAATTTGATATTCTCTCACTATTCCTATTTGGCAAATTTTGGTGAGTTCTCTAGTAGATTCATCAAAATTAGTAGGGCTAAACCTTTGTAAAATGAGGGTGTAAAAATTAGTCCACATGGATTCATCATGAGCCTTGGTATACCAACGATACCATAAAAGGGATTCAAGTTCCAAGTGAAAAGATACAAGTAGAACCTTTTTGGCATCAAAAGTATTATGTAGACTAAAATATTATTCTAATTGATAGATCTATCTAGTTGAATCAACACCATTGAATCAAGAAAAATTAAGCTTTGGTTCATGATAATTACTAGAAGAAAAAAATTTAGTGTCTAAAGAAGACTCTAGATGTCATTTGTTGTTTATGGTGGTATGTTAAAGACTGAGGCCAAGAATTTTTTCATCAAGATATTTGATGTGGGTCTTGAGGGTGGAAATTTCATCCTTCATGGTTTTTTCTCCTATTTGAGTTACTACCATGACTTGAATAACAAATTTTTTTTGTTTTTGTAATGGATAGGAAAACTAGAGTTAAGACACATTTAGTAAGGAAGGTTTTGAAGTTGGGCAAAAATGGAAGGGGTACAGGGGATTTTAATAAAAAAATTGTATAATGGGAGTATGATTGATGAAGGTGAGAACAATTTTATGAGTGAAAATGAAAAAACTAGAAAATTGGTCAAAGAGAGACAAAGGAGTAGAAAGAGGTGATGAACACATTGAATTTTTTTTGAGGCAAATGGATAAAAATAGAAGTTATGGTAAAACTCAAAAAAAGGGAAAATTAGGATTTGTGGGAATTAGGATTGGAATTGGGATATGGGACCCCAAGTAAGAAAATGTAGGGAATGAAATTTCAGGTATCCAGATAAATTTTGAGGAGAAATAAGGATACAAATGGAGATATATTGTAAAAAATGAAAATATATATATATATTTTGTTTCTATTTCTATTGATTACTATGCTATATAAAACATGTCTCCTAATAATATGTTGAAATAAGTCTATAGATCTACTATGGTAATTATATGATACTCTATTGGTATTTTTGATACTCTGCTAGTAATATTATGAAACTAATAGAAATGGACCCCAAGTTTTAATGGCTATTTAAGGGTTTAAAGATATCACTCTAGCCACCAATGTCATCTAAGTGAGTACCACTCTCCAAAAAAAATTTGGCCATGGTCTCAGTGACAGCTCTTAGTTTTCATCATAGATGGGAACTACTCAATCAGGAAGGAGTCATTACCCATTTCACTAGTAGGTCCTCTCAATGGGCCAACTACTTTGGGGTTCCTATGGTACCCCTCACAATGAGTTTTAGGGCTTTCACCCAAGCACTTCCCATATTTATGTGATCATTTTTTACCCTGATCCAAAAAATATTATTATGATGCAGAATAGAGTTATGTAGTAAAGTAGAGTTAGGAATTTCTAAAAAAATATTGTAAAGAAATTATATAGTAGAATAGAGTTTAAAATTTCTATTAAAAAAATTTGGCCTTGGAAAGTGCTTGGATATTAGTTGAGAGGATCTCCCTACAATAATTCAATAAAAATTCATGAAATAATAGAATTGCAAAATAAACAGAAACACTAAATAGATTATATTGATCATAAACCACTTCAAGGGGGAAACCTCCTTTAAGAAATCTCAATACAAATAATTCATGAATGCCTTCAATGGCCTCAACATTTAGTTATATATGAATTCTAATCTAACAAACTACTACTTCCCATGAATGTGGGATAAAACAAAATGCTCACAGGATGACTTACAAAGTATATCCATCCATAGAAAATACTAAACTAACAAAGTAAAGAGAAGAGATATCATGGGTTCATAACAGCCCATGATAGAAGGTCCATGAACATATACCTCTCCATTGATATGGAGTCTCAATCCCATGATAAAAATTTTGATCCTGAACCTCTCATTTCCCTATTACTAAAGTATATACTTCAAGAGTTTGGTGAACTAATCCCAATACTTATTCACTGATAAGTCTCCCTACTTCATATTCTAGAAATTTATGAGCTTTTGATCAAAATATAAAAAAATGAAAGCCATCAAGACCTGAACAAAGTCATAAACTGGTCCCAAGTAGGTAGTGGTGGTTGAATTAAGATTCATTTCCAACCTCTTATTATCCCACC
Source organism: Torreya grandis (assembly GCA_037957365.1). Lineage (NCBI taxonomy): Eukaryota > Viridiplantae > Streptophyta > Pinopsida > Cupressales > Taxaceae > Torreya > Torreya grandis. Next base: position 1,700,902 of record JARHVA010001806.1, on the reverse strand, counting down.
ATATAGTTGCCTCACCAGCCAACTAGTATGCTCCCTATACTGCCTTAGTGAGCTCAAAGTAGTTTCAAATCTCCAAATACTTCTCCATATCATTTATCCATGCTTCAACTCTGTCACCCAAAATATTTCCATTAAACTTAGGTGGGGTCACCTTCTTCATATCTCTTGTCGACTCCAAAACTACCTAAGATCTTACATATTTAGGGTTTTCCTACTCTATGGGATGATATTCAGGTACATCCTATTGTTATTCCTCTTCATGGTCATGAACCACCTATTTCAAGGTTGTAATTAAATCTTTGGTCTCAATTATGGCTATGATAATCTGATCCATCTTTGTTGATTTCTCAGTGGTAAATTGGTTAGGATCAAATGAAAGGTAACTTTCATAAACATTTGACAAAACCTCTCCAAAAAATCTAGCTTTCACCATCCACCTTTTTATCAACAAAAGGATCTAAAAATATTAGTGGACTCATTCACTCCTAGAGTCGAGTTATAGCTCTGATACCACATGTAACATCTCCACTGTGATCTACCTAGAAATGCATGATTTATTTTTTTAATTTAAACACATATATGTATTAAATAGATTACACCATGAGAATATAATCAATGATCATATAAAATACTCTAAGTCTCATAATTATAAATAAAACATGCTACATCATACATCATTGATCACTATCATCATAATTAAAAACATTATAATATGAATATATAAATTAATTATAATTAACTAGACATAATTGATACATGCCTACAGCCACTGTTGTCAATGTATAATAATTAATTATAACTCATCATGATAATGTTTCAATAATAAATATAATACAATGTGTGTGTGTGTGTGTGTATAAGATGCATGGTTCCCCAAAGCATAGTTCCCCAGACTCTAGTATCAATGATAATCTCAAGTGTCATCTCAAAAGTAGTAATATTGTGGGGAAGGAGAGCATCATCTGAGCACTTTTTCACACCAACCATGGACCAATGATCCCCCACACTAATCCCATCAATAAATGTCCCTTATTTTATGGATGAGTAGCTAATGATGGTGCATGAATATAGAGAGACAAGTTAGTACCCATGTGTTGTATAATTTATAAAACTAAATATACTGTGTATCATAGAAATTTGTTCCACTCAATATATCGCATAAACATGCAAATTATATTCATGAAATGACAATGTCACACTTAAAATTAATTTGGTCAAATTTTTCAATAATTTAATGATCTAAATATCAATCAAAATTTATACACACCACTTGATCAGCTTACCTTCATCTGGTATTGTGATGTTAGTTAGTGAAATCTATCTCACTATTTAGTTTAACAATGTGAGATTTGATTAACATAATATAACCAATCGATTCATATAAATTACATCCTAATACAAATCATATATCATGATAATCACATGAATAATATAAATTCATATATTTATTTCATCAAATGTATGAAATAATATCATAATGTTATCTATCACATAACTAATATAAATAATAACTACAGTTTATACCACCTAGATAAAATATACATCTAACTGTAGTTTCTAATTACTCTATGTAATTTTCAAACATACTTCACCCTATGATGACCCATATTATCATAGTCCAGTATTTTTTAATCACAACTATTAAATACCACATCCATTCCTAATAAAGTAGTTATAAATCACTGAAAGCATGAGCTTCTGTTCAACAACTAGTTTTAACAAAAAAGTTTAATTATCATATAATTTTCCATTTTAGTACTTGTTCTACTTTCAAGGGGTTGTATGCACACATAAATAATATTCTAAAAAAATATACAGTATGGTTTATAACCACCTATGGAACTATAATTAGAAGTACACACCCTTATGTATATGTATATCTTAATAGGCATATGAATACCTATATTCAAATTAAGTGTACCATTATTAATTCATAAATATGTAGTTATTATTAGTGTTATATCCACACTACATGTTTTTCTTCAATGATATATATGAAAAGTGATCTCAAATCATAAATATTATCATAATATAATGACAGACTATGTTTTAGTTATATATGTTTCCCATGTTTTACCCAAGACATATTATGATATCGATATGCTTATAACTACATATATGCCAGTATAAGAAGCATAACCATTTTGATGATTTACATGATAAGACATAAGGTATTAAGTGAATTTATATTGTTGGTCCACTATTATGAGTCATAAGATACAAGACATATGCCCATATAGAGCATTCTACTAAACTTAATCTTATTTTATCTATAAGCTCAATTCAACAAGATCATTGATATATGTATTATAATTAGATCTATATTTTATGACCATCTAGTAATATTATAATTCATAATCTCTATTCAAAAATTGATGTCAAATGTAGTTGATGAATACATAACTAGGTTTTAAGACATTTTGCATTATTATCACTATAATTTTTATATTTTTGTTCATCATTTTTAGAACACACATTGTTATCACTATATTATTATATTTGTATCATTGTATCACTGTATCATAATATTTAGTAAAATGATATACAAATCACTTTATTCATGCCTTATCACTATTTTATTATTGTTTTTTTTCCTTTTATAAACACAAACTGATGATAAACATCATTTGCACTATTACATAAATAAACATCATGAGTTTTATAAACACATATGGATGATAAACACATAGATTTTAATTTACACTATTACATAAACATCATTTTACTTATCATTTACACCATGTTATATAAATCATTTGCATTTATTACATAATAATACAGATCGTCGCTATGATATTTATATCATTTGCATTTATTGCATAATAATATAAGTTGTTATTCTTGTTTTTATCAAATGAAAATATCATAGCTATAAATGTATAAATGCACATATCTAATCATTGCATACTCCTCCAATACTATCTATATAAGTATTTACTTTCATTATCTCATATTATTCTTTTTAAATCGATTCAAATATTTTACTTAATACAGTTCACTGCCTGTTATGCATTTTCTTCTATAGGTTACTTGGTTTTTCCCTACAATTGGTTGGTTATTTACAGACAATAGTTTGATAAACTTAAACTCCTAAGTTCATTGCACATAGAAAAGTATTTTATTGTATATACATTATATAGAGTATGTGTTTGGATAGGGAATTCACCATAAAATCTCAGGTCAATGTATAGGTTACTAACTTCACCTGAATGTATAAGTACACTATTATATATATATATATATATATATATATATATATATATATATATATATATATATATAGTGACAAGTTTTAAATCTATTTAGATCATTATTCCAGTGTTACACCATGCATGGGTAGTCTATACTAATATAGATATCTATATATATTTGAAACACCATAACCATACTAGTAAAAATTATGAGTATATATATGGTAAGATAAATATGTTTTTATGTGAATCGCCACACTTAACTATCATAACTATTGCATCATACATCATCTATATCTCTATCTAAACCTTCTATTGGTTCATTATACTTAAATCAGATTATTGTATATTTAACAGTTTGATGGATGTGTGTGTGTGTGTGTGTGTGTGTGTGTGTGTGTGTGTGTGTGTGTGTGTGTGTGTGTGTGTGTGTGTGTGTGTGTGTGTGTGTGTGTGTGTGTGTTTCAATAGACACATTTGTTTATTCATACAGTCACATAAACACACAAAAATTAAATACATTACCTACCTCTCAATTCTGACCCTGAATTGCTTGGTGTTGGAAAGATCTTCTCTCTTGCTCAGAGACCTTCTTTTCTTCTCTTCAAATCTCCTCCACACTCTATTGCACCTCATTCCCTTTTACCTGGATATCTTCGTCTTATTTCTTTCCTAAGTCTCTCTTCACAATATGGCATGACTTTGCTTTGAATATTTTTCTCTTTATTTTATTTTTTTTAATTATTTTATTAATATCTTTCTTTATGTTTCTCATAAATTTAGACCTTTCCATTTCTCTTAATTTATTATTTTCTTTATTTTATTTTTATTTTTCCTATTTGTCCTCTTAAAATATATATTATCATAATTTATTTATAATTACAATAATCAATATATTTTCTAATTAAATTAGCTCAACAAATATCATGATGATTTAATGATAAATCAATCAATAAATCCAAATTTAATTTAATTATTTAATTCATATTTCTAAAGGCATTTATGTTCATACATGTAACTTACATAAAATGAACTCTATATAACCATTTAAACTATGATATCCACCATGATCAAACAATTCTAAATGAAAGCAACATTAAACTCAGTAGTCTACCCATTCTATTATGCATCAAACATGTTCTAGCTAATGTGATGTGTGTAGGGTTCTAGCAAATTTCTTTGTCATCCCCCAGTAACTCCATTTACATCACCCTCTCTAATGATGCTCTCTCTCCATCATGATCTAAGGGATGATTTATCCTATGTCAAACTCACAATAAGTGGGTAGTTAGATCATAACATCATGATATACGTTCATCATAAAATATAGCTAAAATAACAAATCAATGTGATCATAATGTAAACATATACACTATAACTAACTCATAGCAATGAAATCATTTAACCTAAGCAATATATAAATGTCTCATAATAGTATATATCTCAAATCTTAGTTAAAAAAAACCAAATAAAATTAACATCTATATATATCCATGGATAATCATGTAAATTTGCTTAGCGAAGAATCAAGATGTAACAAATCACGTAGTAGACTTCTACCCACAGAAGACATGGTACCATATTATAAATATTATTGAATCAATGGCCATCATACCAATCAATGTGAGAAATTGAATAACTTAATTCAAAAATATAAAACTGAAGGATTCATGGGTAAGTGCACCAACTTGGGGGACAAAAATGGCTTACCCATGGATATGATTTTTTTGAAATGTCAAAAATGTGAACTTTTGCAGATAATTAAAGATGGATACACTCAAAATTTGAAGATGGTATACAAACATGAATTGTATAATTTCAAGTCTAGTTTCCAAAATCATTTTTTTTTTAATGGTTAAGTATAAATAGGTCAAACATCTAAAATTTGAATTGTACCATTTTGTGTGGCCCACCTTTTTTTGAGCATCATTAAATATTGTTAGAAACCTTTTGGTGAATATTTATATAAGATCTTCTAGTGTGTTAAAAACTTTTTTTATATTTTTTTATGAATTGTTTTTAATTAAGTATATCCTGAAAACTAAAAAAAAATGGATAACCATCCGTGTGGCCCACCCTAACCACCTCAAAAAAATGAAAATTCATTTTTTTAAAAATGTGTGTACAATTAGGCCTAGTTTGTTACCATATATTTTTTTTTTACATTTGGATCAACTAAAAACAAATTAGGTAAACATGAATAGGCATGTATGGGTGAGGCATGTAGTGGCCTAAAAAAGGTGTTGTTAGAAATAAATATAGTTTGAACCCTTAAAATAGCCCAAAAATCATAAAAATAATACAATTAGAAAGAGGACAATTTGCTCATCATAATGGTAATAATTTTTTGAATTTTGATGTTGAAATCCATAGAATATTTGGTGATTAAAGTTTAAATGTGTTAGTTTTTCCTAAAACTCTCAATCTCTACTATAGAAGCATAGTCCCAAGCTTTTGGCTCAGAAATCCAAGCCATTTCTAAGCCTAAAGGCTTAGTTTTAAATTCAAATTCAAATAATGTGTATGTGTTATATAACATGTACATGTTATATAACATGTACGCATTGCATAACATAATAAAGAATGTGTACCTATTATATAATGCATACACATTGCTTTGACATAAAACAAAACAAACAAATTTTGTGTTTGTTATGGGGGAAAGGTCCCATTAGCCATGCATCCTTATCAGGGAAATGTCAAATTTTGTGTTTTTTATAGGGGAAAGGTCCCATTAGTTTTGGATAGTGAATTAAGATGCCATAACATTGCATTAGACTTAAAAAAAATTACCCATTTCAATATGTCATCTTAACTACTTATAACTAAGGTTTCAAGGTCTAACACATTATACATTTGATAATATAACTGATTTTATAATGAAAGGTCATAAAATCCATTTTTTAAACCTATGATCAAAACTTAACCTTTAGATTACCAATCGTTGTGTATTAGAGTATCAATACTTGACTCTTACTTGTTAAGATGTGATTGGTTACTTTTAATTTTATAGAAAAAATGTTGAACAAGTATTAGATATTACATGTTCAGCTTCTAGTGCACTTTAATATTTATATACAACAATATGTTTTGTCAATAAAACACATGTTAACAAAAGCCTTGTTCGACAATTGAAACATGCACAACTATTGGGATCTTTCCCCTAGTAGGGAAATGATATACCTTACCACCTTACTTGCCTAAAATCCTACTTGCCTTTAAATTTTGTGTTTCTTATTGATATTATCCTATTTTCCTAAAATCCTATCTTACCTTTTTATCCAGACCCTTTAATTTATAAATTTTAAATTGATTTTTTAAAGTGGAAAACCCATTAAATTGGACTCTGTAGTATAGATAATCTTCTGTAAGTAGAAATAAGAATTGAGCCCTTGGTGTAACAATGCATCTTTTGGATATCTATTTCAAGAATGATATCTAATGGATCCTAATACCTATGAATCATAGCTTGGATTGTCCCAAAAATATTCCTAAAATGTGTTGAATAAAATCCCTTAAGTTTTCTCCAAGGTCACTTAGTGCATCTAATTCAATAGTGCATTTTGAGGTCCCAATTAAAAGTCTAACAAGAGTCTCCTATTGTTACAATTATTCAATTTTGATACCCCTAATGTATTCAAATACGTTATTCAAATTTTTCCCAAAATTAAGATCTCTTATGAAAACATGGTTAATCCTCCATTCTGTGCACCTCCTTCATCTACCCCTCCATCACACATGGGACAACCATCAACCACTCTATCCATTCCCATATCAACTGAAGAGTGTGTTTTTGACATGGGACTAGTCCTAGCCATACCATGGATGCAATAATTGCAAGCTCAAAAATAAGCTAGACAACACTTGGTGCTTATCAATATTATAAAGCTCTATACCTTACTATGTAATTAGGATGGTAAGATATGAATGTAGGATGATGGACCTAAAATGTATGTGTATGTTTTTCTTAAATATTTTGGTCAAGTTGGGGATGCATTTTGTTTTGTATAAGATGTGGTTTTGAGCTCAATAAACTTGAAATGGTCACATGTATCCATTAGTGATGATGTGGTTTTAAGATGTTTTAAGATGTTGTGTCTATAGTGATGAATGTATAGCTTATAAAATATCTAAATGCATGAGGGAATTTGTTTGAAACCATTAAGGGATGGCGTAGACCTAACATTGACCAAGTATGACATATGTATAAGTTACCCTAGAGCTCAAACTCTATTGAACTTATTCAAGATAAATTAAACCTATGATAATGTCCCCTAAATATAAGCCCTGCTTCCCCTCAAGGATGATGTTGATTAGAGAGACCCAATAATTGTTCATGTGGATGATAAACTTCTCACCTTAGATAGATGGTTGATCAAAATTGAATACTAGTGTGCACTCCCTCACTGAAGGTTTCAAGATTATATATATATATATATATATATATCTTCAATCATCTTGTTAATATTTCATTGTAATGATCTTCTTTATGATGTGGACTATAATAAAGTAGTACATGTCTCAAAATTCTTACTTCAGCTTAGGATTTGAGGTTGAGGCTCATCCATTACTAAATTATGTTCTCTCCTACATGTAATACTTTAAATGAATGTAATTTTTGGGATCTAGAGGTAATTTAAGGTAGAAAGATATAAATAATTTGAATGCATACATGTAGAAAATTGATAATGTTCTATGCTTGCTCAATTTGGATGGGACCTTAAAGGGCTCTACATGACAATTTTTGTATAGTCATATCAAGTTAGAAGCTTGCATCATGTGAATTATTTACTAGAAATGAGTTGATTGGATCAATGTCAATATTTAAACATTATTGGCTTCTATGTATGTATTATAAATTTGTGAATAAGCCTTAGTTGGATTGGTTGGCTCAATGATGGAACATGTCTAAGTATCAAAGATGTGCATATATAACAATTGTAACACTTTTCTAGGTGCACTATACCTAAACATGTGGAAATCTTTTATTATATTCGGCATCTTGAGGATTTGCAAAATCTAATGCTTATAGGACAACTAATAGTTATATCTATAACACAAATATATATATATATGTGCACAATATACACATGTGTATGTATCTAATTATATTGGGCCTCATAGGGATATGATAGAGCTCTTTAATGCTTATAGGACCTAACACCTCTAATAGTGTTGACACTTTCGATCATGTATGAGGTACATGTGGTGATACGTAATTAGATTTGGCCTCCCGAGGCATTGTCAACTCTGAAACTTCCAAGACTTGATGCATCTCTATAGCTTTAACACTTTCAAGTGTATGAGGTACACAAATGGCACAACAAGGTTTAATTATAGGGGCAATTCAATTGAGGAGGCATGGGAGGCCAATTTTAACCCCTTCTTGACATAACTATAATATCATGATATATGATTTAGGACAAAATTAAGTATGATTCTATCTATCATGAATTGAACCAATTAGTCGATTGGTTCAATTAGGGATATGATTTGGTCAAAATTAAGCCTTTAAACCAAATTTATGGCCCAATTGATTGTATAATATAGATGCAACATGTATGACTTAATTAACCCTAATTTAATCATAAATTTAAATACAAATGAAAATGTGGCCAATTTTAACCCATTGAACCTAAATTGGAGTCTATGATGTGATTGAAAGGGCTAAATTAGATCATGTTTTGTGACATGCTAATTTTAAACCCTAATTTTATCACTTAAACATGTACAGTTCCCCTAAACCCTAATTTCATGACATATACACATGTACAAACCTATTATACTAAACCCCTAACCCTAAATCCTATTTTTATAACAAACACAACCCCTAAGTTCCTTGATTTCATCATAAATGCATAAATTCATGGTTGTGATTAGTGTTAATTTTTGAACCTATTATTTACCTAGTTTTTTAAGGACCTATGATGGGATTTTGGGCAAGATTATCTCATTACATCTTACATATTGATCTTTATTGCATCATTCATTAGTCGTATTGCTTCACAATCTTATCAAGAGTCTTATTACATCATGTATTGGATATTTATGCATCATATTGGGGATTTATGAATCATATTGAGCCTTATTACATCATATGATAGCCTAATTGCATCATATTAAATATTTATTACATCATATGATAGTCTTATTAAATCATATGAGTCTTATTACATCACATGATAGTCTTATTGCATCATATGATAGTCTTATTATTGAGCCTTATTGCATGATATAATAGCATTATTGCAACATTTGATAGTCTTATTGCATCATATTAAGGATTTATGCATCATATTATAGTCTTATTGAGTGTTATTGGATCATATTATAGTATTATAGTGTAAAAAAACATTGAATATGAGCCTTTTTACTTATTTGTATAGTATATGCCTATACTTCAAGGAACACGTACACATTATAGGAACATGTATGTGTTCCTTAAAGTAAAAAACAAGAACTCACTTTTCAACATCTATTTTTATTCCTAATCAAGATTCTTGTCCCCACATACTTTCCCTATGTACTCTACATACTTTCTTAGTTACAGTTTTTTTACCACATAGTTGAAGTAATTTCTTATTAATTTTGTCAAAATGGGATCCAATTCACATTCAGGGAAGAGGAAGAAGTTGAAGAACAAAACACTAGATAAATTAAAAGAGCTGAGAGAAAAAAACAAGGTATGAATGCAAGTAATTTGTTCTATATAAGGTACAGACACTAACCCTAATGAGCCAAATGCCTTAGATAATGAGGCAATTGACAATAATAAATTGAGTAATGATGAAATTTATAATAATGAATTGAATTATTATGAAATTCATAATAATGAATTGAATTAACATGAAATTTATAATAGAAAATTAGATAATGTTGGAAATTCGCATTTAAAGTTTAAAGTTTTTTATTATGTTGATGAAGATTTTATGCATGATAATTTACCCACAAACAATTAATAAAATTTCATGAAAACATATAATGATTTTGAAACACTCTCTGAATGGATTCCACCAAAAATAACACCTCCAAGAATTATGCATAGAAAAGATAAGTACTTAATTTAAGTTGATGAAAATATTTTGAAACCAATGCATAACAAAATGTCTGACTGCCATTTAAGAAGATTGGCTCAATCAATTTGGGATAGTTTCTTTCATATATTGGAGTATGATAGTCAAAGATGTAAATTATTTTTTTCATTGATGAAATTAGTTAACATGAGACCTATAATGTACACATTAGGACAAAGAACATCTAACATGGATAATGAAAATAATGAAATTGTTGAAAATCTACATGATGTATATCATATTATAGGCCCTAAATCATGTAATAAATGTTTTAATGCTTCCTGAAGTATAATGATAACTTGTGCAGTAAGTGATGAAATAGGGAAAAATGATTTATTTCAAAAACAAGTTGAACACTTGATATAAATAGAAAAACATTATAGAAAAGCAATTACAAGACATGAAAGACATAATGAACCCAATACGATAAAGCACTGGGCATTCTCTAGTAAACTTCCACAAAAGGACAAGGATATAGTTGATGCTTTGAAAGACTTACACAATTTTGGAAAGATAATACAAGAGTTTCACCTAATGCAAGAAATGTAGTGAAAATAAGAGTTGGTTCTTGTAATCGTGAACCACATTTGAAACATTTCTTAGATATGACTCAAACACAATTGTACTTTAAGTTTTTGAAAATACTTCCAAAAATTACTATTAGTCAGAGACTTTTTGAGATGGCCAAACCTTTTTATGTTAAAATAAATCACACATGCACCACTTTTTGTAGGCAACATATTGAATTTTCAATTCACTATGATATTTTTCACCATATTTATTGTACCTTGCATACTACTAACATTTTTTATGAGTGTGGCATAGAAATTCTACCAAAATCATCCAAGGAATTTATTTCAAATATTTTTGTAAAAGACCAAATGGATAGTTCTTTTATAAGAAAGCATGTTTGGATAGAAATTGTATCATTAGTGGTGGATTATCAAAATTGAAAAAATGTATCCATGAGGAGTGTACAAGTTTAATTAGATAAGAATTAGTTGGTTTGATCAAATAAAAATCTGTAACTTATCAATTAAAAGATGTCAAATAATCTAAAAGGTGTGAGCTTATTATGAAAGAGATACTTGCTTCAAATTTATAGTTGAATTTATGGAAAAAAAAATTTATGAGTATGTAAGGCACACACATAGGGATAAATGGTTGGATGAACATTTAAAGCTAAGCAAGGACACATTCCCATTTGATTATATTTTTTCATTAGTCTACTTTGTATAAAATTACACATTCAAACCATAAATGGAAGTTCAATCACAGTAGTACAACTCAACACAAATTACTATATTCATGCATATAGCGATCACACATGCACTTGATAGTACAGAGGAAGATTAAAAAATATTAAGGGAGTACCATTTCTATATTAGTGATTATTGATCACATTCTATAGAGTATGTGCAAGGTTGTTTTGATAAATTCTATGGATAATTGACTCAAAGGAACATTAATTTTAAATGACATTACATTTTATCAAACAATTGCACATCATAATTCAAGAATGCATGGATGTTTTATTTGTTGAGAAGGATGCATGTTACCATTGGTGTATAACATATTTGGAGTGTCATTGAGGTTGTCCATGGAAAAAGGGAGCATGATGGTTCTAGAGCATGTGTAAAAAGAGCTATTGCAAGGGTGGAGTTAAAATATGACAATGTTGCTAATTTGATTAATGCAAAAACTATGGTTGATTAGTGTAATGAGAACATATGTCATGGTGCTCAAGAAAATTCTAATATCCATATAAATTTTTGGTTAATGGAGGAAAAATACATAGAAAACTATGAGGATTGTATGACTCTAACAGGTTCAAGTGAGCTCCACTCATTTCATAGCTCAAATGCAGGTTCCTAGATTATTCATATGTGACACTTGGCATGCTTTTATTCTGCATGCATGGACTTTTTTTGGAATGAGTTTGAGTCACAAGAGTGGGTGGATGAATAGAGTTCCAAACCTCTAATTCCAATCAACACATTTAGGTTCCACTAGCATTGCAACTTAATGACATGACATCCTCACATGACTTTGACCATATATCTGATCCAGTACAGTCATGTAGAAGATTAATCTGTATGTACTATTTATTCTCATAATCTATCTTCATAATGTCATTAAAAATTGTTTTTTATGATGCAGGGCATGTTTTTTCAATTATTGTATATGAGGATAATGAAAAGTAAATAGATTACTACTTATGTCAGTGTGCAGATGGAAATACAAAATTGACTTCCCTGGTTGTAGATGGAGAAAACATTGATTATCCCACTAGGTCTATGGTAGTCACTAGAACTTGGCTTTGATGATATCCTATGAAAAATTCAAAAGTATGGTTATTTGAAGAATTTTAAACTCACAGGAAGATTCTACACTATTCAAATTTGGTTCTTGCGACAAATTTTCAATTATAAAAATATCATGGGAGGCCAAGAAACAAGAATATATGGAAATTTCACAAGTCAGATCATAAAGCTATTTTTAATACTAGCAATATTAGAGAAGATCCAAGTGGTTCATTATATTGAAATGCATAGGTATGTTGACTTGTAAAATGTATATGTAATCAATTTTACCAAATGTTTTTGATTTTGTAGGTAGTACATGCATATATTTCATCTTTAATTACTTACTAACATTTTTTGTAGGTTAGTGGTGCCAAATCAGCTTATATATTCACATGGTTGGCACTGTTAGTAAATAATTTCATATTATTGAAGCTAAGATAAGCTTACTAAAAGTATTTGGTATTTTTGCACTCCTGAACAATTGCTCATGACAAGTTTATTCTCCTTATAGCCTTCCAAACACATTTGTTTTCAGTGTTTCCATGCTCTGGAATAATAGTGAAAATGCACTTGTGGGTGGAAGTGGGTGTCATGGTTGTTGTAAAATATGTAATTTGCCTATGTGTGTGTGTGTGTGTGTGTGTGTGTGTGTGTGTGTGTGTGTGTGTGTGTGTGTGTGTGTGTGTGTGTGTGTGTGTGTGTGTGTGTGTGTGTTTGAAGTGGTGGATTTTCACCTACCGGTCCTAGAGGCAAAGTTTCTAGTTTGAGGTCAAGAAGTTATCTCTTCACTACCAAAAAGTTGCATTTTAGGACCCTTTACTAAAAATTCTACCATGGATTGCTCTTAGAGGTGATCTATACTAGACTTAGGGTGAAATTATAAAATTTTAAATGCACATGAATTATCTTATTATTCCTTCATATGACTTACAGTTTTGGTTTTATGCATGCCTGAAGTTAGGCTACAAATCAACATCTTTCTTGTATTAAGAAGGGCATTCTTGAGGCTGAAATGGGTGGTGGATATATTATTCAAGCCATATGGGAAGCCAAGAACTTGGTACTAGACCTTATTCACCCCTTTAGACATGTTAGTAGTACCAGTTTTAAGCCAACAAACATTGAAAATTGAGTTCTCTAATCGTAGCTTCAACTTTGACAACATTTGTTGTCAATGTTTCCATACTCTGGAATAGTAGTGAAAATTCACTTTGTGGGTGCAAGTGGGTGTCACAATTGTTGGAACACATGTATTTCTCCTATATAGATGTGTTTTAAGTGGTGTGTTTTCACCTTCCTATCCTAGAGGCAAAGTTGCTCGTTGGAGGTCAAGAAGTTGTCTCTTCACTACCAAAGAGTTGTATCTTAGGACCCTTTACTGAAACTTCTACCATGGATTACTCTTAGAGGTGATTCAGACTAGATTCAAGGTGAAATTAGAGGAATTTCCCATGAAAATGATGGATATTATGGTTCTTCCATATGACTTATAGTTTTAGTTTTATGCATGCCTGAAGTTAAGCTAAAAATTAGCATCTTTCTTGTATTGGGAAGGGCATTCTTAAGCCCAAAATGGGTGGTGGGTTTATCATCTAGACTAGATGGGAGGCCAAGAACCTAGCATTGGATGTTATTCAACCCTATGTATGTGTTTTAAATGACATTTTTTAGCCAATAAGCACCAAAAATTGAGTTCTCATACCATAACTTTAACTTTGACAACATTTGTTGTCAGTGTTTCCATGCTCTAAAATAATAGTGAAAATGCACCTGCAGGTGGAAGTGGGTGTCATGGTTGTTGGAACACATGTAATTTGCCTATATAGACATGTTAAAATTGGTGGATTTTCACCTTCCTATCTCGAAGGCAAAGTTGCTAGTTGGAGATCAAGAAGTTATCTCTTCACTGCCAAAAAGTTACATTTTAGTACCCTTTAATGCAACTTCTACCACATATTGCTCTTAGAGGTGATTTAGACTAGATTCAAGGTGCAATTAGAGGTATTTCCCATGAAAATGATGGATTTTATAGTTCTTTTAGATAAATTATAGTTTTTTATTTTATGCATGCCTGAAGTTACATTAAAAATTAACATCTTTCTTGTATTAGAAAGGGCATTCTTGAGCCTGAAATGGGTGGTGGGTTTGTCATCTGGACCAAATGGGAGGCCAAAACCCTGGTCATAAAAATTATCTTCCCTATGGATGTGTTGGAAATGCAAATTTTCATCCAAAAAGAATAAAAAATTAAGTTCTAGGACCATAGCTTTAGCTTTAACAATATTTGTTGTTAGTATTTCCATGCTCCAAAACAGTAGTGAAAATGCACCTATGGGTGTTATTGGGTGTCGTGGTCATTGGAACACATGTAAATTGCATATTTAGATGCATTATAAGTGGTGGATTTATACCTACCACTCTTTAATTCAAATTTTCTAGTTGGAGGTATAGGATATTATGACATAACTTTTGGTGAGGATTTGAGCCTTTGAAATGTTGTATCATTCAAGATATAGAAATTTTAGTTAGAATAGGCCTAATTAGGCCTAGTTTGGGGGTTTATATCAAATAAAGTTATAAAAAGGAGAAGATTAAAGTGTTTTAATTTTTTTAGGATTTGAAGAGTGATAGAGGGTTCCCTAAAGTTCTCTTATATCTTTAAAAAAGGACATATGTTAATCAAACTAAGAGAAAAATTGTGAAAATAGAGCTACAAGCCTAGACAAAGTATTGTGACTTTGAGATGTAGTAGGAATGGAACAGAGTGTTTGGTCACTTGAGAAGTGTTTAGAAAAGTGTGTAATGATCACTTAAGACCATCCATATAATGAATTTGATTCTTAGTAGCTTAACCCAAGGAATGGTCCTAGAGACCTAATGGGCTACATAGTGTGAAGGATAGTGAACACCCTAGCAGAAGTATTGAAAGGTGAAGTAAATTTTGAAAATTTATATAGGTTTTTTCAGGAATTTTTTGACCATTTAAGTATTTTTATTGTACTCTTGAAACCTAAAGTGAGATTTGGTCCTTGGAACCCAAGGGGTTGTGCCTAGTCAAAACTAGCGAAGAGACTACGAGCATAAAGTCATCAACTAAATTGAAACCAGTTGGGATTATTATTTTTAAAATTATCCTCAATTATATACATAAAAAAAAAAGTCAAAATAGGATGATGACTCATTTGTGAAATTCGACCAAGCAAGCATGTGTCACTAGCTTTTGCCAAATTGGACCTACAAGCCAAAATATATTGGATCTAATCACAAAATTTGGTGGAGAGGATAATTATGACCTAATATACCTATTAAATATTTTTTTTTGAATTTTTGACAATGTAAACTATTCACTAATTTAGTAAAGTCAACCCTATGTCAAATCATGGTCAACATTGAAAACTACCTGAGATAAATAGGTCAGTTTGGGGCATCTATAGGCTAAGTCAAAGCACAAAATTTGGTAAGAATGGTATACATGACTAAAAAAACATACCATGCCATCCTAAATCTCTTATAAAGAGTTAAATTTATAATTGATTTGACACTGTCTTCTTGCAGTCAAGAAGGTAGCCATTGGAGATTTGTGGAAGTTTTGTCAATTCTGGATGCCATGAAGTAGTTTAGGCCTTGGAGAGCTCTTAAATCTATATAATATGATGTTTTAAACATATATTTTTCTATATAAGTGATAAAATTCGTGGTTTTCATGTAAAATTTTTAAGAAAGACAAATTTTGGCATGAAGGAAGCATGTAGGCAGCTCAAGATAAATTATGGTAAAAAGGGTCTACAAGATAAATTAGACATAAAAATTACTTGAAACTTGGTAAAATTGGTATTTATGACCTGATATACACATATATAATATTTTTAATGTCATATTACAATTTTAAGTGATCATTATTTTGTCACAGTCCCCTTCAAGTCTCATAATGGTCACTATTCATGTAGGCATAATTTTTAGAATTTTAAGGTGTGTTTGGGGGTTATAATATTATATAATTATTTGAGAGTTATTTTAAGATTTTTTAAAACCTATTAAAAACCTTTCAATGGTGTTCAAACTCTGAACTTCATGTAATCCCCATAGGTAGGCTCAAATCCCCACAAACAGTCTCAAAGACATAAAGACAAGATTTTTTTATCAATAAAAAGGTGTTATGAGATGTTTTAGATGTCATGAGTATGTTTTAAAGAAAATAAGATCAATGGAAGGTCAAATTGGTCCTTTGGATAGTATGCACAGGGCATGGGAAACCCTAGATTAGCAAGCTTTGGGCATTTATGAGAGATTTAACCATGGGAATTTAATGAATTTGTATAATCTTACTCCCCTATATATGTACAAGGTGAATTAAAAAAATTAATTTTATATTATACAAATTTTTATAGATTATAGGATTAAGGGTTTGGAATAGTGCTAATTAGGCCTAAATGAGGGTAGGCTAATGAAGGAAGTGATACTTAGAGGTGGAGTTGGGATATGAAATTTGACATAGACATGAAAATGAATAGATTATACCTATAAAAACACTTATAATATTTTGATAAATCATAACATTTTTTTACAAGGAAAAATACAATAAAAAAGGCTATAAGCCTTGAGAGAGCATTGTGTCCATAAGGTGTGGAATGAGAGTATGTTATTGTTTGAGTACTTGAATGTGGTTATATTAGGTCTGTTATGATCATCTAAGACCATATATGATAATAAGTTGAGCTCTTGAAACATCGACCAAGATTTGGTCCTTGAGACCCAAAGAAGGTGATTAGAAAGAAACTATAAAGAGATTGAGAAGAAATTTGTAAATGAGACATGAATAGAATGAGGTAAAGGATGTATGGATAGAGGTCAATGCCATCAAAGAGGTGCTACAAAGAACAAGGAATAATTACTAGGTGTAAGAAGCTAAATTAAGTTCAAAGAGTCAAAAGAGGAGCTAGCTTGTGAAAGAAGATTCAAATCAAACCATAGCAAGTAAATTTCATCAGTTGGGTTTATAACCAACTAATGATGTTTTTGTAGACTTCTCCTCCATACCTCTGCATCAGCATACAAACATAATTCAAATGCAATCACTGATATTTTTAATTTCTTATAAGGGTCTAATTTTCAACATTATCCTAACAAGTTATTATTAATCTCATAACATTTATAATCCTTAAGAATACTTCAAAACCAATCATTTATAATACTCTAAACACAAGTGATTCAAACAAGATTTACTTCATTAGTTTTCTTAAATATTAATGTACAAAATAAGAATTGCATGTACGAATGCCATATATAGGCATACAATGTCAAAAATACATGCATTACCATATAGGCATATAAAAATTTACATCATGTCTAACAACATAGCATCTAATGTCAGGTGAATACATCATGTACGCATGTACAATGCCAAAAATGTGTACATTGCCATATAGGCATACAAAAAAGTACATCATCTATAACATCCTAATCATCAAATAATTTGCCTCTCTTTGCCTTATTTGAAGAAGACTCTCCTTAGAATGCCCTATGTGTAGATGGAGATATCCTGAATGCATTGGATTTCTCTAAGGTTCAATTATGGGTACTATGCTCATATCTCGCTTACAGCTGAACCTATTCTAATACAAAAATTATTATAAAATTAACAAGTATACATGAAACCAAGTTAAGAAACTCATGTTTTAAAATATAATTAAAAAATCATTTAAATATGCACTTATCATAATCTCATGGTCCTCCTCAATTTGTCATTGACGTTTGACTAGGTCAGTGCTAAGTTTAGTTGCATGAGCAAGCATGTCAAATGATGAATAAACATGAGTTGTCATAGTAATCATTTAAATCAAACTATCAAATGTCATATGATAACCTTGTATACACAATACATTCATGAATATAAGTTATATTTGCCAAAGTATATAGTAAAATTATTAAAACAAAAGTACTAAATTACAATTCAAAATTATAAGTGAATATGCATACCTTGATGAGTGCCTATGCAGATGACATTAAAGTAATAATGCTCGAGTCTATCTTGACACACAATGATGGAGGATTGTCCACCCTAATCATCAGTTGAAGAAACGACCTAATAATTAATAATTTGGGTAAGTAATTGACTAAACACATTGCTAACAAACTTAGTCTTGCATAAGATATGAAAAAATCTAATGAGGTCACAAGAAGCATGAATGTGACAAGTGGATATGTGCAACATGTGACTTGTAACACCACATTGAAGGTAATAAATGTTAGTTTCATGAGGGAGAATGAAAAGACAATGAGGGAGAATTTTTTAGTGATTTTTGTGAAATTGAGTCATTGAATTCAAGTTAGGTGTTGAAACATCCTTGATATGTACCTATATACACTAGTTTGGATGCTTTTATAGATTTTCTAAGGTGTATTTCATATTTTAACCTGATTACTTAATCATTAGGCATAATTATCTTAAGGCAATGACTTGATATAGTTGAGGACATTCCTATGAGTATTGGTGTGATCAAAAAGCCCTTAGAAATAGTCATTGTGATAAGACAAGTAACCTGTATAGGTGTTTGTTTCAAGAAGTTTGTAAACTGAGTTTTAATTAGGTTAAGACACCTAGAGTGAAGGTTGATTTTGTGGGGTACATCTATACTTGAGCCTTTTAAGAGTGTCTATAACCTCATAAAATAGGTCTCATCAAAATATAAAGAAACATATAGAAAATAGAATTGAATATTATAGAGATAAGAGTGAGTAGACAGTCTTATTTACAAGTGCATGATTTTGGTTTCCCTATAGGTGACATTAGGTTGACTATCTATCCTTAGATTTCCCTCAATTTTTGTAAGGGAAGGTATATATGTATATAGTGCAAGTAGGTTGAGGTCAACAAAGGGTGTTATAATCTTTTTGACACTCAATGTTCATTTTAGGGGGACTTTCTTGATCTAAAAGGTGTTATAGTCTTATAGAGTTAGCATGTCACTCGAGTGATGAAAGTGCATGGATATAGATAGGACCTCTCCCCCAACTATATATAGTAGGTCTTTGGGCCCCTAAGTAGGTGGTGGTAACAAACTACTCAACCCCATCTATCTGTATAGGATTGAGGTCCCCTATTTCTATATGGTCACAATGCCTATGCCATATACATATAGGCTATACTTTATATTCGATGCTCTCCCAACAAACCAATGGGATCTAATGGACACTCTCCCAATAAACTAGTGAAATTGACTAGGTACAATGGAATCAAGAGGCTATGAAATCTAAATTTATAATTTCATAGATAGAGATGAAATTATTATGCTTAGATGGAATTAAGATGGGAATTAAATTGCTAGCTATGATCATTTTGGATATCGATCATAGATATTGAACTTTTATATGTGATTAGGATAACAAGGAATCAAGTTCCTGGCTATGAGGTCAGTATTTAAAATAAAGAAGTGGTGTCCATACTGATGAGGACATGTTATGCTCGATTTGGAAATTGATAGAAATATATTGTACCAAAAACTTTTATCAAATGAATTATATATATATATATATATATATATATATATATATATATATATATATATATATATATATATATCCAATCCTACTGATTAGGATTGACCCATTATGGAAACTACATATAATGGGATATCAAGCAAATGTTCAAATCGCTAGTTTAGTTATTGAAAACATAGTTGAGATGGAGGATGAGTTTCTAACAAGTTACACCAATCCATGTTAATACATCAAACAATAAAAAGTCTAACACAAAATCTACCAATGATGCAATTAAAGTGTATGAATGTACATCTAGTGTATATAAGATTCACTTCAAATTTTACCTCTATAAATATATATGGTGTTGAACTGACATAGATAAATGTAGTATGGATTGGCCCACTACCTAGTTGTGATGTTGAAGGTAACCTCTCCTCCTGGAACACAAAAAAATACATATATATTATTCAATTTAAACATGTAAATTATTTTTTACCTTTTTAATTTGCAAATATAACTTAAAAATTTAACATTAAATTTATGTAAAAGATACCTACATGTGTGTAGAGACTCCCAATCTATCCAAACCAAATGTGTGTGTCAATAACTCATCAATCAAGACCATATCATCCAAGCCCCCTGAAGCACCACCATCATCATTTGAAGGTCTAGTGCATATAGAACCATAATATATGCATGGGTGGGATTAGGTACAACCACTAGCTAGAGTATCTCAATAATCTATCTTAAAAAGTCTACTCATATGATGAATGAGTGTATCATTAAGCACATTAAGTGCATGCAAAGTGTCTATCTCCACAACCTCTATCACTATAAAGGGAATCTTTAGATGAAGTAACTTTTGGGTATGGATCCTTGAAAGTTGATTAGGTGCATAATGTGCACATGGTTGATCCTATGCGGAACCTTTCCCTTGGCCCTAAAACTCACCATAGTCAAATTAGTTTAGAATTTGATTGAGGACAAACTCGCAATATAGTTTCCTCAAAAAGTATAAAGGGACCTCATGGTTATTACAAGGGGGATAGTCAAACACCATCCACCATCACTCTCAAAAATTGGATTTAATCAAATCATGTTGGCATCAGTGGATTGGGAAATATTTGGTCATTATGAGAAATGGGGCATTGGTGGTCAGGCCAATAAATAAGGCAAAAATTTGATCTTTTGTTATATTTTTTTCTTCACCTCAGATGTTGATAATTTTTCATCATAGTAAGCCATAAAACTATCCCTATATGACCTCCATTTATCAATTTGACTAGTTATCAAGTCAACTTGACCTAATACTAACTCTAGGTTATTAGTTAAATAGGTGTGGTGGGTGTTCATAGAAGTGGGCTCCCTCATTCTCTTAATTATCTACTCAATTTCAATTGTGTTCTCCACTATGTGAGTAACTATATCCTCCTGACTGCTTGGGGGATCTAGGGTAACTATAGGAGGGTTAGGCAAAGGGTTAGGTAGAAGTTTAGGAGGGTTAGGAAGGTTAGGAAGGTTGGGCAGAAGGTTAGGTAGAGGATTAGGTGGAGGGTTAGGCTAAGCATGTTGACTTGTTGGAGAAAAATAAAAAAGCAAACTAGATGCAATTCATATTCACAAAAAATTTAAAAAATGATTTAATCTATTAAAAAACCTACCTCTTCTTCACGATGGCATCATCGATCTCATGAATGGAGGGCAAAATGAATATTTGCAAGACAAATCATGAGATTGAGGGCAAAACATGATCTTGTAGGCCAAAACATGAATGGGAAGCACCAAAATGTGATTACAAAGTAGGAAAGAATGATAAAGGTTGAGGGGTTTTTTTTGTTTTATAGTTTAAAGAATGCATACGCATTATGTTAACTTATAGGAATGCGTACACATTCTTATCATGCATGCATGTTTATATGAGTTAACAGAATGCGTACACATTATTTTTATAACACATATACATTATGGATCAAGAATCTTGAGTCATAACACATAATGTTATAATAATAACACATATGCATTATGTTATAGCACATATGTGTAGTGGGTTTTGTCCACATAATTGTCCCCCAACTCCATGCACATACCCTCATACACATTGTGTTTAACATCATAAAAAGTCAAAATCCCCCTATCTTTTAGAAAATAATTATCTCTCAAAGTGACCAAAGTTTGAGGATTTAGCTATTACTACTAATATTGATGAGGTATATTTCCACCATATACAATTTGATAACAAGTGGGATATATCTTATGTTACTACTTTTCTCACATAATTGGGACATTCTACAGATGAACTAACATACTCACCATTCATCCCATAATCTCAAGGATATATCTAGTTATCTATCACCTGTGGCCCATGTGTGGAAACTTCACCCATATGGATATTAGACCATGAACCACATTTGAAGCTAAATTTTGGACAAAATTAGCTAGCTAAGTGGAATGCTAAGTTGGATACTACAAGCATGTGTGTTAATTTTCTTAATATGAATACACAAATTTGTATATGACATGATGGCCATGATTATTTTCCTACACCATTGGATTTAGGTAAACCATTAAATAGAAACATTGAAGTGGTGGTTTTACATCAATATAAATAAAGATTGAAAAAAATTCTAGGTGGTCCTACACCTTTTGATGATGAGGATTTCCTTGATTATACTTTTCACATATTCCAATATTCCTAAAATACAAGAAAAATAAAAAAACTTTCAAAAATCCAAAAATATGTTCGGCACCTACATGTTTTATTAGATCTTGGTATCTATGTGTTAGTTCCATGTTGATGGATGGCATACTCAGTTACTTCTACATACACACATATATGTTACACTTATACTTGAGTGTGATCCAGGCATACACAAACATATGATCTATTAATATTTCATAGATTGGGCCTTCCCTCTACTCATGTCATGAATACATTGGGGCATCAGCTTCATTGATCTTGATACACACAGGTTATATGATTCAATGATCACTCTACATTAGCATGTTTGAGCTTACATATGTCCTTACACATGCCTTTATCCATGATTATATCTTACATATGGTACTTGATATGCTATACACTTGACATTTTTTTCTAACCCATTTGATCCATGGGCTATGATGGCATGTTTATGTTAGTTGCTTATGCTTTACTTTATGAACTTTCTTGAGTGTCTTGCCTTGCCATTATATTCCTTGTTCAAGCATTTAAATATGATCCTTTACTTATGGTCCCTATGCTTATGTGTACTTTTTTTTAAATTTACATATGTTATTATTTTTTGTATAGACATTTGAATATGTCATCCTTACTTTTATGGACATTAAACTAAGTCATGTCCCTTCGATTGTGCAGCATTTCAATATGCCCCTTGATTGCAGTCTCCTTGAACCATTACCTTCTGACTTATTTTTGAGTGATTTGGTGTGTGTGTTTGTTTTCTTATTGAACTTATATTATTACTATCTAAATGTTGTCATAACCCTTATCATATATCTTAAGCCTTGATGTGATGACATTGGTTCTATGCGCTTCAATGTTATATCTACCTAGACATATTACTTTTATATGCTACATGGTTACATTTAAATTATACAGTTGTCTTATCCTTTTGAGGTGAGGTAACTACCAATTCCTATCTTCCCCTCAACTCAAATGGGGGGCATATTAGTGGGGGCATGTCATAGAGGCATGTTCTCTACACTTGGCATAATTTTTAAAGTGGGGACATGCTTTAGAATCATGTTATCCACACATATTTAGTATGTGGTACTAATATCAGTTATTAGATTTAGTGGGGACATGTCATATGGGCATGGCTTACATGCATTCACTATTTTTAGATTCAATGAGGGAATGCTTTAGAAGCATGTTCTCCACACTTATTTAATATTCAACATCTCCAAATTGTAGTGGGGGCATGTTTTAGTTTTTATATTTCTCCATATATAGTGGGGGCATGCTTTGGAAGTATGTTCTCCACACATATTTTTCCTATTTGGCCAAACCACACAGTTATATGATTTAGATGCATAGTTGTGATAGAATTCTATACATTAGTATCATTGTTATACATAGTTTCAACATGACACATATCTAAGGTTCATAAGCTATAAAATTTGTTCTAAATATTAAAAAATCCAAATCAGTTTCAAATTACAAAGTTATTTTACATACGAATAACATGATTGGACTTTTACAAACTTTATTGAGTTAATCTACTACAATAGTTGATTTGATTTTTGGTATGGTTGTGGTGATTAAATCACTCAATCTTGCCAATATTTTAAGTTGGACTTGATTGTATCATCCAACCTCACCATGTTATAAGTATCATTGGGTTGCACAGTTGAGTTAATCTTAACTGCTAGGTGGCAATTCATCTTTTCTCCAAGGTTTTAGCCATGTGCCTCTCTCTCTCTCTCTCTCTCTCTCTCTCTCTCTCTCTCTCTCTCTCTCTCTCTCTCTCTTTTTATATATATATATATATATATATATATATATCCTTGGATATATGCACTTTTAAGATTTATTATATTTCTCCTAATCTCAGTTTCAGATCCTTACAATGATACATCTTTTTCAAATCAACTTGCCAATAAGCAAGGTGGTTACATCAACACAAAGGTGTACTCTTAATATATATATATATATATATATATATGTTTGGATATATGCACTTTTAAGATTTATTATATTTCTCCTAATCTCAGTTTCAGATCCTTACAATGATACATCTTTTTCAAATCAACTTGCCAATAAGCAAGGTGGTTACATCAACACAAAGGTGTACTCTTAAACCTTGCTATTTTAATTTAAATATATTTCAAGTACTTTCAATTCCATATTTTATGCACTATTTATATATTGTAACTTGCTTTTGGTTGTAGGGTTAATCACTAGCAAAACACCCAAGTTAGGCACATGTAAAGATAAGGTGTGTTATACACACATAGGTACACATTCCTTTCCTTTAAAATAGAAACTTCATTACTAGATTAAAGGGGTGAAATGTAGATGATATTTATAGATTATATAGCACTTTAGTCTTATACACTTGGCAAACTTGGACTTGGGTTATTCCTCTCAGCTTTAGATCTTTCTTGCTTTTGCCAGTCTCACATATGTTCTATCTTATGCCCTTTGGCCTATGTCTTATTATAACTAGTATTATGTTGATTACATAGGCCCTGTATCTTGCCCAAAATACTCAAAATATACTTATCTTCCATCTCTGCAAGTTCTAAACCTGTACGTATTTTATTGCTTCTTGAAAACTAAGATCTGAGACACAAACTAGCATCAATATTAGTGTTGTAACCCGACACAAGTGTCTAATGCCCTAAAGTCATCTAATTTATAAATAAAACATATCCCAATGGTCAGCCTAAGTGTTTTAATTTTACTTCTCCAAAGGGATTGATATAAATACAAGATCAACGCTCATTCATTCCTCACCAAACAACACTAAAACAATACCTATTATTCTTACCAAAGAGCATTCAATTGAACAAAGCTTCCCTATTTCTATACTAGTCATAGGTGCAACACATTTACAGGTCTGAAGTACTAAAGGAGTAGCCTAAGATCTTGATTTGCCAAGTTAAAAGCTAAGTCATTGTTATACTTGTTTTGCACATATTGTATGATTCACACATAAGCCAAAATGTAGGAAAAAACTACATCAGTCTGAGGCCCTCTTCGTAGTATTAACTATGTAGGTAGTACTCACTAATAGAGGGGTCTTTAGGGTTAGCTCAGCATTATGTTCCCACTAACCCATTTTTCCCCAAGGTCACCATGAAGATAAATAACTAGGGTTTTGCAAATTCATGAGGAGTGATAGTCCATGACCCAGATTTGAATGCACCAAAGTGAAAGTGAAGTTAAACACAGAAGCATCCAAGTGGATGTATCCTTTTCCACCAATTATTCCATATAGGACACTTGTGTCAAAAATAAACAATAGTATTAACACACTCATCCCAAGTTGATGTTAGTGTCCAAAGCTCTAGAAGTGTCAAATTCAAAATCTGACAAATGTTCCAAAATCTTCTTCCAACTTGCTCTCTGCCTATTCTAGATATAACATAATGTTAGCATCATAACTAATTAAGTATATTACTTCTTTGTCATTTCCATGCATAGCTTAATTATACTTTCTATATTTAGCCTATTCTCAGTATAAGAAATTCAATGTATGTTTATATTTGAGTTTAGCACCTAATTAGCCTACTTTGGATCTAATTATCAATCTTGTGCATTATCATTTCTATATTATTAATCATATCTAATAACAAGTTAGGATTTCAAGATCCAATTTAGATTTAAACACATGCCTATAATAAAAGCAAGGACAAGGTATTATTATATAGCGACCAAATTGAAATAAATGAAACAGGTTGGTAAAATGTGGCTTTACTAGTTCAAAAACAATTCGTAGTGTCAAATTTGGTTTGGCTTTAGATCTAGGGTTAACCCCTAAGCTCACCTCTCAAACTATTCATTGTATCATGTGGTGTGGATAAATTATAGGGTTAACCCCCACTCTCACCTCTGAATATTATGGCCTATAGTGTGGATAAATTACAATATTCCTTCATAAATTATGATAAATAAAAAACATTTAATGTTGGCATTTTGAGTTCTAAGAAGGGTCAAGTGATGAACATGGATGTGTACATCAAACTCCTAATAGAAGGGTTTCAATAATTGTGGAGCAACATTAATATATATGATGTATTTAAACTTATTCATAGGCCCAAACCCTTCAAGTTTTTTGGAATATTTTATTAGGCGATTTATAGTCCTCCCTTGATTTATAATTGTAGAGCAACATTAATATGTATGATGTATTTAGACCTATCTATAAGACAAACCCTTCGAGTTGTCAATGATTCATAATTCCCCTTCATTTATAATTTGCTTCAAGTGCATTTATTTTGTTTTTTTTAAATAATTGAATCACTTACAAGATAATTCCAAA
Organism: Torreya grandis; assembly: GCA_037957365.1. NCBI lineage: Eukaryota > Viridiplantae > Streptophyta > Pinopsida > Cupressales > Taxaceae > Torreya > Torreya grandis. The sequence continues at coordinate 1,673,867 of JARHVA010001806.1, read as the reverse complement.
AAAGTTGTTTATTTAAATTGCAACTTGAGAGTCAAGCTCCTAGATGGGAAAGGGAGAGAAAATATTTTTTTATACTTATATAAAGAAAGAGTTGTATGATAGATGGGAAGGAAAATATTATGAAATATTAAAAATTTAAAACATAGAATAGCAAGTAATTTTTATAGAACCAAGGTTTGAGGAGTATTCATTTCACTAAATATGTTTAGGGTAATAATTCATGAATAATTTTCATTCAAAAAATATATATTATAATATATTTTAAAGAAATATCTTAATTTTAATGTTTATATATATATATATATATATATATATATATATATATATATATATATATATATATATATATATATATTCCAATTTGACAACTTTTTAGTAAAGTTTATATAAATTTAACTACATCCTAATATATTTTATATTTAAATAAAACCTTTATTTTGGTAAGTCTTCTCTTAAATTATTATTAGACAATTAACTACAACTAAGTTATAATTAAATTAAATTGTTTTTTTAAAATATTGTACCCTTATTTTGGTAAGTCTTCTTTTAGGTTATTGTTGGATAATTATCCACAATTAAATTAAAATTAAATTAAATTGGTTTTTTTAATATTGTACTCTTATTTTAGTAAGTTTTTCTTTTAGATTATTGTTAGATAATTAACCACAATTAAGTTATAATTAAATTAAATTGGGTTTTTAATATTGTACTCTTATTTTAGTAAGTTTTTTTTAGATTATTGTTAGATAATTAACCACGATTAAATTATAATTAAATTTTATATAAAATAGAATATAAAATAATTTTATAAAAAAATATTTTTTCTATTCATTTAAAGTATAAAATAATTTAACAAGATAATACTTTTATTAATTTGTTAAAAACTAATTTAATAATAAAACACAACACTTTTTATAAAATTAAAAACTTTCAAATAAAAATTAATGATAACCTTCTTTTAATTTTTCTTCATAATAATCATATTAAAATTAAAATTTTATTTATATCATTTAAATACACTTAAAATCAACATTTTATATAATGCAATTTTTGATTAACCATCATAACAATAGAGTTTTTTACTCTATATATTACAATTATACTATAAAATATTTTATATAATCAAAATTTCAATATAAATTCATAAACATTTATCCATATATATATATTATTTTGAAGAGAAGACATCCATGTTAAAAGTTCTACTTTGACATTATTTCAGTAAAACAATTATTTTTCATACATATTTTATTGGAAAAAAAGCTTCGTTAATTCCTCTATGTCAAGAAGAAGAAAATACATAAGAGTGATATGTACTAATCTCAAATCCACCATCTACTATTGCCTCATATTAGAGCAATAAGGACAACTCTTAAAAAATATAAACACGATATATTTATCACTAGTAGAGTAACCTTTTAGGTTAAGAAGCTTATTTATATTTATCACTAGTAGAGTAACCTTTTAGGTTAAGAAGCTTAGTTATATTTATCACTAGTAGAGTAACCTTTAGGACAAAAGCCCATTTTATAATAATCTATATTATCGCTCTCAGAGCCTAATGATTAACCCTTATGCAGTCAACTGATCCCTCAATACACCTGCATTCAAGCTTTGATTGTTCTCATGGCTTCAATTCGGGGTTCTTTGGCAAGGAACTTTTGCTCTCCATATAATCTCATATAATCTGCTGATATGAACTCTGGATATTTTTCAGCAGCGAGACTATCTGCAACAATCAGGCTAGGAGCAGGATACACCTTTGCAGTGCTGGAAGGGTTATAAAAAGATGCCACTGACATTCTGTTACCATCTGTTTTAGCAAGCACTCGATGCCACATGCTTTTGTATTTTCCATTGGTAATCACCTGCAACACACCATACAATGCAATTGTAAGTTATAAAACATTGGTAAAAGATAAGAAAGATTCATCTAAACCTCAACCTCCTTTGCTCTTACAAACAAAAATGTAGATACCAATTTGTATGTTTTAGCACTGGTAATAATATATAAGAATTCTGTAGAAACTAGCACAGATTCTGGTAATAATATATAAGAATTCTGTAGAAACTAGCACAGATTCATAGAGATTGTACAGATCCATCTTTACCGGGAGACTTCATTCTATATTTCTATATATTAAAAAGGAACTACAGTTTTTATTTTCTAAAACAAGCTACAATTACATTTACATCATAGAAAATATGTAGAAACTAATAGAGATCCATCTTAACCCCCACCACACTTGCAGATATTGAAAATTCAAAGTGCCAAAATCTATATTTTAGCACTGCAAAATCTAAATTAATTAGAATAATCAATGAAACACAATATTTGGAAAAAAACATTGTTTGAATTTGTGTTACCTCCAATTGATCTCCAATGTCAATAACAATTGCATGGCTCATTGGTTGGACATCGAACCAGGTGCCATCCTTGAGAACTTGAAGGCCATCTACTTTATCATCTTGTAATAGCAGAATGATTCCACCAGCATCTGTGTGGGATCTGAGGCCATCTATAAGGTCTGGCCTTGGGCATGGAGGGTAATGACACATTTTTGTACCAAAGAAAGGACCATCTTTCCCTGCCAAAGCATTTTTCAGATAGCCTTTCTCCAATCCTAGATTTTCACACATTATGTTTAAGATTCTATCGGCCAATCCACCCATTTCCTCTGCAAATTCATCCATGGTCTCCCTGTAATATAGCATTAATGGCACAGTTAATTTAATATTAGTGTGCAATAAGTGAGATCATGCCATTAGTATTATTTTCTTCTCTTTTTTGGGCTAGTTCATTTATATATATTATGATGTTGAAATTAAGTGAAGCTCGTGATTTGATTATCAATATGTGAAAGTATGAAAATGCCAAACCTGTATTAGAATAAGATAAAAAGTCTATCACTCTAAAAATAATGGAGTTGTCAATTCATTTAAATTCTAACAAACAAAACGAAAATATAGAGGAAGAAAGCAAAACATTTTAAGACATACTTCAAGTTGGCAGGCAAAGTTGGAGCAACCATAGCAGGCTTATGTGAGGAATGTTGGAGGAAGAAGCCTGATTCCCAGTCAGAGTCTATTTTTTTACCATTTTCTTGAGAGACAGCGTTGTTCAGCATCTGGACAGGAGCAGACTTTTGAAACTCTGCATCCATGGAGTTTTTGTAATGTTCTTTGAACAGTTCCTGCACTCTGTCCAAAAGACTGTGTGGAATACCATGGTTCAAAAGCTGCAACCCCACAAACACCACTCAATTAATTACCACAAAGGTTCAAAATTACATCATTAAAACTTAGAGATTAATGTACAGTGGTGACCAAAATGGACCATTAAAAAAATAATTAAACTAACTAAAATAGAACTTGAGAACCAAGATGAAGGTCACCCTGAGAATAGGCTCAACGGGTAAATACCAGTGAGTCCATGTGAGAGTTACCCATTAGAATATGGTAAACAGCAGAATAGGCCCATTTTTATTTATTTATTTATTCGATAAGAGGAGGCCTTAAATACTAAAATTAAGGAGGGAAAACAATTAGAAATAAAATTTGAATGGTTATGTTATAGAATAGCATTTAAGCTATTACACCTGAAATGGTAGTGTAAGGAAGCTCAAGAAATAAAAATAGTAGCGTAAAGAAATATTAGAATTATAAATAGTATCCGACTAAAGCCTCTACAGATGCAACAGAGAAGAAGATTAAAAGAAAATGCTAACAAGACCTGAAAAAATCCCCATTGTTGGCAGGCACTGTCAATCTGAGCCATGACAATATTTCTGTTTTCTTCTTTCAACTTCTTCATGTCGATCACTGGAACAGCAGCAGCAGTAGCAGTAGCAGTAACAGCAGCCATATTTTTCTATATAAAACTAAGACAATACTTCAGTATAAAAGCAAAAGCAAAAGCAAAAAAGGCTTCAGAGATCTTTGCAATGACAGGGAACGCAACTTGGGTGTGAAAAAAATGATGGAGGAGCAGCAATATTTATAGACATAAATGATACAAGAGAAAGGCTTTCCAGGGTGCCGCGTGATTGGTTTTTGTTGACTGGTTTTGCTTTTCTGCTCACTACAAATTTATGATTGGATTTTTTTACCTTCAATACAATAGTAGGTAATTTTTGTTTTGACAATGGAGATTGGAATTCCACCAAACTGACAAATCTGCATGCTTACGCTTTCGGCTTCCATTCAACTGATTTTTGTCAGAATTTATTTTCAAGTTGGATGTTTATGGCGCATTGTCTTGGGCCTAACGCGCGAGAAAGTTTTTTTCATTATTATTCATTATCTTATACAATCATAGTCTTAGACCATACCCTACTGATTTGGTTACGTACTATAGCCAAGTCTAGCGGTGTTTTATATGTGAAAGAGTTTTGGTTATGTGGTATAGCCAAGTCTAGCGATGGTTTATGTGTGAGAGTTTTGAAATTATTCCAAATAAATAGTTGAGGTTAGGGTTGGGGTTTTGTATTGGTATTAGTAAATATCATTAAAAATAAATATATATATATATTTTAGGAGAAAGTTTTGTTATATATATATATATATATATATATATATAATTATTTGTATAATATAATATTTTTTTTTGGAATAAATAATTTATTATATTATTTATTTATTTGTAATAAAAAATAAATATTTTCATGCTTTTAAAAATAATACCATCTGTTAATATTGGATATATATAATTTAATTTTTTCTTTCTTTCTTTCTTATAATTAAATGTTTCATTTAAATAAACTAAGTATCTATTATTTCACACTGTTCAATTTTTGTAATTATGATGAAGTACCACTATATAATCGACTTCTTTGACTTAATATTTAAAATTATAGAATCCATATTAAATATCTATTATTTCAAGGCGCTCGATTTTTTAATTATGATAAAGTACCACTATATAATGGACTTCTTTAACTTAATGTTTAAAATTATGGAATTCATGTTCTCATGCATTATAACAACTTGTTAATTGATTGTATAATTTGGTGAATAATGTCAGCATCAGCTTGGGTCGCATGGTTAGTGATTTAAATTATTTAAAATGAATATGAATAGGCATTAGGCATGGGGCATGGGTCATGGGAGGGCAGGTAGCGGAGTGGCGTTGATTCCTATTTTGAAAATAATGACCAAACTGGTCAAATTCTGGTGCGGACAAACACGGCGGTTTATGTGGGACAATAGTAATAGTGTAATAATGCCCCCAGTTTTAGTTATAGAACAATGCCCATTGCTTTCCAAACCGTGGGCTGCAACAAAACGTGGCACTGCAGTTTGGTTTACGAAAGTTTACAGACAACTCTGATCATCGTACAACACCACATTTGATTAGGGTTGGTTAGATATTTCCCTGGATGCGTCTGTTTGTTTGTTTCCTGTCTTACTCCATTCCATGTATATATATATATATTTTTTTAATGCGGATTGGGTTTTTCCACATTAATATTAAACAATGGGCGGGCTTCAGCTTCGTATAGGGATAGTAAGTTGTTAAATTGCACATGTAAAGTGGGTCACCATGTAAGTTAGTTATGAGGCAGAACAAAAACGGTCATTCCAACTACAAAAACGGTCATTCACCAAGTGGGACTATAATCCTTACAAGTTACTAAATGGGCTTAACTAACAATTTGCTATTTAAGTTGTAACAAAATATAGAACTCTAATAAATATATTAACTATAAATAGTAAGGGGTTACTTGAATTTATAGAAAATATGATTTATATTAAAATAATCAAAATCGTTGTGGAAATTAATAGTAACAATTTGTTATTTAAATTGCAATAAAAAATTTAATTTTAATAAATATATTAATTATAAATAATAAGGAGCACTTGAATCTATAAAAATATGATTTATATTAAAAGAATCAAAATCATTGTGAAAATTAATTGTACCAATAGTTTTCTATAGAAAATAATAGTTGATTGAATCATGTTTGTAAAGTTGTTACACCTTTCTATATATTAGGTAATGAAGAGTATCTGCCCTATATTACATAATAGATAATGTTGTAAAGGGTGATTCCATATCATTATTATAATTGTACAAGTTAATTAAAGGCATTAATGAGATCTCGACATTTGACTAAGATTGCCCATATTATGGAAAAATTCCATTGATTTGACAAGAGGGGTCATCAATAAAATAGTGCGCTTGTACGAGAAGTGGAAGAATCACACTAATAGCGTTGCAGTGAAATCCACCTAACTAACCAAGAGCTCAAAACAAAAGCTTAGGGAGGAGATCCAAGATACCTAGCAATGGAGAAAAGATGAAGATTGGGTAGACAGTGATTGGGAGTGTCAAGCGGCAATAAGATCCTCAAGGAAACACCCAAATAAGGTTACATCTAACACCAACTACATCCCCTTGGGTAGTAATAAGCTTCTTCCCCCTGAGAGCAAGGTTGGGAGCTCACCCTCAAAGCTTCTTTCAAACCAAAATGTGGAGCAAGATTTGGCAAGGTACCCTTGCCGTGCCCCCCCTCCCTAAGACGGTCATTTTTGACAATGCAAGCTTCCTAGAAAATCTAAACTCACTAAAGGCCAAGGGCCTAATTGGGAAGTTTGTGGTGAAGTGGCTTGCAGTCAGCATTGTGGAATCTTGGGTGGCCTCCACTTGGGGACGAAACTATCCCTTAGCTTCATCCCCAAGGTTTTTTTGTGATCTTGTGCCTGTCTATGGAAAAGAAGCATGAAATTATGGATGGAGGACCTCGAATGTTAGAGGATGTCGATCTCTAGCTTCAAGAGTGGTGCCCTAATTTTGACCCATTGATGACTAAATAGGGGTGATTTTCGATATGGATCTACATGTATGGCCTCCCATGTATGGCCTATGCCTTATGTGAATTGATGACGATGCAATCAAGTGTTCAAATGTTGAGCATAGAGGGAATATCCCATATTTGAACCTGGTTATAAGAAATTAAGAATCGACTAAGACAACTTTGTGGTTCCTTTTTTGGTTCCTTTCATGTATGACTAAAAAGGAACCAGGGCTTGCATTGGGCTAGTTCTACCATGGCACAAAACCTCATTGAGGGGACTTGCTCAATTTGTTGAAAGCTTTAGGTAGATCCATAAGTGTAAGCCTTTCATGGATTAAGCTTAGTGGCCTATAGGCACAAGCCTTTTGGTGGACTAATCCTAAAGTCATATCAGCACAAGCCTTTGTTAACCTAAGCCTGTCATGATGTAGGTGCTTAAAGGGTAAAAGGATTGATTTCACTCACATTACTCATGCTAGACTCACGCTCCAAACTGGATGAAGTCACTTGGCACAAGATCTATACTTATTCTCTCTATAGGTTTAAGATGATATCATCATTTATTATAGGGACTCCATTAATGATGTGAACTAGAAGCTCACGTAAACATAATATACATATATTGGAATTACAAAATTATAACTAATCTACATTCAAATAGCAATAAAAAGGATGCATAAACTAGATATCATGTTTTACTACAACCATTCTTGATCATTAATCAAAGTTCAAATAAAATAGAGTTCATAATATTTAGAATAGATTAAATGCTTTGCTCATTAACGATCCAGAGGCTCACAGGTGAGCTTGGGTGCTCACAAATGGAGCCTTAATGACATCCATACTAATCCTAAGTCAAATGATTAACATAGAAATGTATATAGATTATTCCTAATTCACTAGAGCTTTGCTGCATTATCTTTTATCATTGTTCCAACTAGTTTAAGTTACTTTTATAGCTTTCTAGAGTAGCTCCACCAAGGTGGAATGTGCACACTAAGTGCCAAGCTAAAGCCTTGGTGATCATTCCTACCAACACATCACCCTACAAACTCTACACTACAGTCACCACATATCACCAATCTTAGAAGATGCCCCAAAAATCTGGGAACCAATTAACTGTCTGTTAGATAGCATAAGGTATGTGCTGTAACCTCTAGTTGGTGCCAAAATGCCAAAATGTCATCATTTCACAAAATGATTCCCTCACGCTAATGTGGATGTCATGTTGGTGTGAATCCTATACTTAACAAAATATGTGGCCCAACATCACCCCATACAAAAATTTTAGTCCATCCTCGGACTAAGCTGTCAAGGCCTTAGTGGCATAGAACTTGGGCACACTCTCTTTAAGCTCGACATTGAAGTATTTAAAGACCTTAATGGTGAGCTTGATTTCTTCATCATTACTATCTATTTTAGTGTATGTAGCACTAAATACAAACAAATCAATCTTCTCCATCTCCTTGCCTCTACATTTGCCTTTGTCTTTTCCACACTCCCATCTAGGATTGTTCCTTGCTCATAGGCCTTAGTCTATAGAGTACAGAAGAGTGATTCTAAGTTTTACTCTTGCTCTTTGATCTTGTTATTGAGCATGTTGACACTCCTCATTATTTGCACTTGCTCATTAAGTATACTTGCACCATCATCTTCTCCTTCTCTTCCTTTTCCTACTTTAAATACACATCTATGACTGATGCTTGGTTGAAAAAGATCGAGAAATGACATTTTCTACATCTGCACCCTCCTATAGTTTTGTAAAGATGTCTTTTACCTCTTTGAGCTTACCAACTAGCTCCTTCTATAGTGTGATTTAGGGATCTTTTTCTTCTTGCATCAGCTCAGGTTTTAACCTTGGGAGTATATGCTCCACTAACACATAGATTTTATCAACTTCTAAGAGGTCTGAAGTATCAACATTGACCAAAAGGGATGATTCAACCATATCTATACACTCATAGAGTTGTTGTAGCTTGAATTTGGTGGATTGCAATTCATCTTCAGCTTCTTTGTGGAGCTTCTTCTATTTTCTTGCCCTACCATCATTGATGATATTCCTACATGTATCTTCAATGGCCATTATTATCAGTGCATTCCTAGATTTGACTAGATTCATGGTAGGGCATTTATAAGGAGGGAGTCCTACCCCTCATCAGGTATTTTTAGGCTTGAAGTAGCTACTTTAGGCACCTTAAAGTAAGGCTCATCTATATAATGATTAAATGTAAATGTGATTTGTTTGTGCATTCTAGTTGTGGAGGCTTGGGGGGCATGATGTCATACATGTAAAGGTATTCATCCCCCCATCCCTTCTGTACCTTCTCCCTTATGCTCAACTCTTTGTTTTCCTTCTCGATGATGACCATTTCTATTTTTTCTTCCTCCTCTTCACTGGCACCACTACTCTCTTTGATGCTTTCCTCAAAGGACTCACCTATTTGATCCTTAGGGTTTCTTACTTAGACTTTCCCCTTCATCCACTTCTTCCTCTTGACATTTATCAATACTCACCTCCAAGTTAATTCATTTATTGCTAGCATTTACTTGTTGCTATTTGGGTTCCTCTACTATCTCTATTTTTTTCTAAGGTACCAGTATCACCTTCTTTTTCTTTAAGTGTCCCTTCACTACTCAAACATACCTCTTGTGTAGCTTCTTCTTTTTCCTTCCTGGTGGGGGTGTTTGACACTTGTTTGAATACTTCAATATTTGGTCCTACACTTAAAAGAACCTTCTTGGCCTTTTTCTCTACCTTATCCACTTGTTTTTCTTTGGCAAGTCTGTGCTTCTCTTCAAGTGCCAACGCCTTCTCAATGTCCACCTCACTCAAGTCCATTGTCTTCCAAACCCTTCTCTTCTCCTCTTATGTTTGTGGAGGTAGTGTGGAGGGTTATTTACTAGATGAGGGGCTTGTTAGTTCCTCTGCTTCTTCAAACATGGTGGTTATGCCACTTTGAAGGGCCTCCTATACATCCTTAGCACTTGGCTCTTCTTGCTCTTCTTCTATCTACAATATTTATGTACTTGCTCTTTATTATTTAGTTTCCCCTACATTATAGGTGCAAGGGTCACCTCTTTCTCCATTTTTGATAGATTTATATTTGGGAATGCAACTGGTCTGTTAGTCTTTTTCTTGTGCTTCTTGTTAGAGGAAGCACTCTCTGGCACAAAGGTTATGTAATTCTTAGGAGCTAGAGGTGTAATTTGTTCTCCAGAGGAAATATTCAACTTAATTCACTCCATGATCTCTTCAAGTTTCACTCCATATTTATTTTGGATAGTCTTTTCTTGCATCTTTAGTGCTACCTTTTATTCATCATTGAATAGGAGGGGGTGATCATCATCTTTTTTAGGATCAAAACCCTTCTTGCATGGCTTCATTTCATAATAGAGGTTGAAGATGTACCCATTTATTATCTCCTAGAGGGGATGAAGGTCCATCTTGTTAGAGTCATCCTCCTCACCATTATTGGCCTTGGCTTCAGGGCACACAAACTAGCACCTCAACCTACTCCTGTCTTGATCCATGGTCTTGATTGGGATCCCTAGCTATTGTGCATTTAGAATCTTCCTTATCACCATCAAGAAATACTTGGTGAAAAATTCGTAAGAAAATTTGATCCATTCAGATAGGCTCCTATTCTTGAGCACTAGGTGCACTACATATAAATACTACATTATAGTAAAGGTCATCATTCCTATCAAATGTTGGGGGAGATCTTGAGGGATACACCATTCAATCTCAAAGGCTTTGATGTACCTATCATACCACCCTTGTACCCTTATCTTATACTTTTATGAGAAGCTAGATGAGAAAATGAAGTCTTGATACTTCATCATAGGGGACTCATGGTGGGGTGGGAACAACCATAGTGATAGGATCTAGGAAGCACAATTGATTACCATGCAACTAAACATGCAAAAATATCCAAAAGCAACAAGTAACTAGAATAAAAAACAACACAGAATATGAGAGATAATACCCAATTGTATTAATACTCTTCTAGAAGGAAATACAAAAAAGAAGATGCCACAGTCTTCTTCCTTACACACCTCTAGGGCTCCCACACCTCTAGGGCATAAACAATAAATCTCTTCAAGAGCTCACTCTCTCTCTTACGGTCCCAACACACAACTCAAACACAGAGTTGGTGTTCACCTCCACCAGCCAGTAACAACACCGCCAGTCAACCAGTCAGTAACAATACTGCCAGTACATTGAGTATACACACATACTCAAATCGAGTACACAATGCACTCCAAGTAGATCTCTCCTGATCTTGCTACCTATTGTGTTGCTGACTTCCTCCCTGATCTTACACACCTGTAAATCAATATGGTTCTGCACACCTACAAACCTAGATCTCACACACACACACACACACACACCTGTAGATCAAATGATCTTACTTACCACATGTAAATCTCCAAACGTGGCCTTGCACACCTGCTGACCAAGATCATACATACCATGAAGAACCCTTGTCCTCCAAACCAGCACCCCTGTGGATCTTCTACCAAAACTTGCACAACCTGTAGCTTTATCTGATCATACACACTCGACACTATGGTACTATGAGGAACCAAGCTTGCTCTCTCTATCTATCACCCCAGGGAATCCCTGCTTTGATCCCTCATGCTTTACAATATAGCCCATGAGTCTCTTATATAGATCCCATGCAAACAATAATTAGACATCCAATTACAATAATTAGATTCACAGCTCAAGACTAAAATTAGCCTCTTAACATGCAAACAACCAGTTTGTTAACTAATTGTTCATCAACTAGTAGTTTTGGAACTGCACAGGTGACCGACGTCAGTCTGTGTCTGCCTGGAGGTGATCGATGTCGATCGATCCTTGATCGACATCGGTTTCTCTTCTCACTATATATGATCGACGTCGATTGATCAGACTGATGTTGATTTCTATACAACTCAGCAACCTCTCAACAACCTCCTCCATGTCTGCATCAGTGAAGCTTTTAGCTCCACAACCTAACACATAGGTTGTTATTGTCACCATCTAACACACTATCTCCTCTACCATAATTAGAATTGACATATATCCCCACCTAAAGGTTTCATGTGCTCGGTGGCACTCTTGTGTTTTCTTAACAATCTCCTTAGTAATGAATTTAGAGATGTTGAATTTCACTCCTTGCACCATGTGATAGGTGATACACAAGAAGATTTTACTGATGTTAGACCACCATCCTCTAGGGCATAGTTTACAGCTAACCAGGTATACTATTGTCCTCATACCAAGTTCTTGGAAATATTTGATCAAGAATATGAACCCTGACTTGTAGTAGCCTAGGAGCTTTTGGATCCTCTTGAATTCCACTTCATCCTCCATCATTTGACAGGGTTATGACCCAACACCTAAAAGTCCTATGATCTTACTAATGAGGCACATCAAGATCCTCATGTACCATCCTAAAAAGTAAAAATGATCACCATGGATGTGTGAGAGAAGGAATTATACCAATTCCTCCAGCTTGCCAAGGCTTAGTAGTTCAAACAATTAGGTTGCACTGATGGTTACCCGTTTATCTGAGATGAAGACATCGAAGAGTGTGGTACCCACCTTCATCATCTTCCTTGTGTCTACCATCTAGTCTTGATTTAGATCCTATGTATTGTTCCTTGTTTGGTGGTTGTAATATTTTAATTTACACATGTGCATAAATGACACCCATTTCTCCCCCACCATGATATTTAGAGGGAATTATATATCTCTATAATCAAGCTTTGAACTTGCTTCTAGGTCTATGATCATGATGCTTACACCTTTTACTAGTTGCACTTCTCATTTTGTCGTGGCTACTTCTTTCACTATCCACACCTTTTTTGTATCCTTATGTGCTTGTGATAGACCTATACTTAACCTTTTCTTACCCATTCTAAACCAACTTCTATTAAAGTGAGGTTGGTTGATATTTTTGAATCCCTTAATTGTGCTTGGCACTTTTCAATAGTCATTGGAACTATGATTGTGTCTTTGGATCTTGAGTTTCTTACACCATTAATGGCATCCTCAACATTTTGAAGAACTTATACTACCTTATTTTTCTCTAAATTTCTCTCCACTCACCTCCTTTCTAATTTGAAGTGAAATGCAATCTTGTACTTGTTCAACCATTCTCAGTTGGGGATTGTGGATGCTTTGGATTTCACTAGTAGCATTTTCTATTTTTTGAGTGGCTTTGGCTATGTTTGGCTTTGTCCTCTAGTTTGAGTTCTCACAAGGTTTGTAACCTATTCCAATTTTTTGTTCACCCTTTTATACTTTGTTTTCAACTACCTCATGAATGGCTAGAAATTAATGGCTTGGTGGTGTGTGGATTTCTTGAAATATGCTAAAGCCATGAAATTCACAAAAATCCATCATCAAATTCTCATTTATTGTGGAGCTTGGTGCTTCCACTATCACAACATCAAATTTTACTAACAATTTATTTAATAAAGTGATAGGTGATTCAAATAGTTACTTCCTATCAACCATTGGGTGGGTACCAGCTATCTCAACAATATTTCTCTTGTGCTTTTTTCACCTTGGCGTGACCTTCTCCCTTCTGATGGCAACTTGGGCACAATGCTTCACATGCACATGATTAGGCCTCCTCAGTTCCATCTCTTCTTTATACTTTACTTCCTTACAAGTGTGCCTCTCTTTATTGGTCAATTTCTCTATGCTTTCATGTCTCTTGCTTTGGCCTAACCTACCCCATACAAATCCTTGCATTGGTCCTCCAACATTTCATTCTCTCCTTTTGATTTATTGTGAATTAGCATCTTGTGTAACTCCCTTTGTCAAATTATACTCATATATTTTGTAATTTGGCAAACTTCACACACCTAGAACTTAGGTCTCTAGCCTCAGGCACTTTAGAGAGCATCCATGCTTGACTCACCCGACTAGATTTATGTGTGTAAGTGCCATAAGATTTCTCTTGTGGGTTTGAAAGTGCCATGCTTATTCATTCAACATAAATTAAATAAACATAAGGAAATATTTGGCTTGTGATAAATTTTATAATGGTAAAAAAAAAGCAACCAACTTGTGATCAGGAAGTCAATGTCTAATGGCACAAGTGCCATCCTAGTGATTATAGGGCTTCAATCTATTACCACTGAAAGACCTAGGGAGAATTTTACCTATCAATGTGTGAAACTTACATGCACCAATCTCTAATATAATATGGATGAAATAAGGTCCCATCCACCTAATCTGTAATTTGCCTGGGTACTTGAGATACTTAGAGTCATATAACAAGACTAGTTCACCTTCAGTAAAAACCTTATGCTTAATGTGTTTATCATGTTATATATTTTGGCATGAATTTTCTATTTTCTAGCTCCATCTGGCTTGGGTGTGTGTCTCATCCAAGTGCTCCAAGTCTTTCAATCATGTGCTTAAAGACTTTTGGTCATCCAATCAACCAATATGCATAATGCAAATGATGTCACTAAAAATTCCATAGGTAAAATGGCCTCTACACCAAACATCAGTTGAAATTGTATAGCCTTATTTAGGTGATTTTACATATTAAAATAGACCCATAATACTACTAACATGTGGTCATCCCAATCTTTTTGACCAACATCACATATCTTTGTGAGGCATGTTCTTAATATCTTATTGAATGCCTTAGTGGTGACATTCACTTGGGGATGATAAGGTGTTGTTTTATGGTGTACCACCATATATTTAGTAACTAGGATCTAAATGGTTTCATTGATGAAGTGCACACCTTAGTCATTAGTTAATCTAAGTGGGCATCCATAGCGATTGATAATATCCTCCTAGATAAACTTTGTTATGGTAGTAGCTGTACATTCTTCGGTTAGCACTACCTCATCCCACTTGGTGAATTAATCTACTACAACCATAATATATCACATGCCTATATGCCTCATAATAAGAGTAATAGGCACAATAAATTTAATGGCCTATTTTTGAAATGGTGCTTGGGCAAGGATGGGGATGAGATACATCTGATCCCAATGGTTTAGCTTTCCTATGCACTAGTAGATGTCACATGCTTTGGCAAAATATTTTGCATCCTTAAATAGATTTGGCCAGCACAAACCTAATTGTAGAACCTTGCATGTCATAGCATCTCCAATGTAGTGGCCTCCATCAATCCCCTCATATGGCTTTTGCAAGACTAAGTCATACTCTTACTCTAAGACACATCAGTGCATGACTTCATTGTGGCTCAATTTTTACAATTCCCCACTAATGAGTTGAAAAGGGGTGGCACAAAATATGAGCTACTTATTTTCCTTAGTCATCATGGTTTAGGGCGTAGATCTAGATGTTATAAATGTGGTGATTTATACCAAGTCCTCAGGGGTGCACTAGACTCTATAAAGTTGTGCATCAGGGACATCATCTTCAATAGGTGTTATTGTATCACCATAGTTAATGTAGGATAGATGGTCTAGGCTTGAGTTTTGTTTTCTAGGCTTTACTATAACAAAGAACTAAAATTATTGAAATAAAATAATCCATTGATAAATGTGCCCATGGAGAATGGGCTTGTTCACTAGGTATTTAAGAGCCTCATGATCAATGAAGAAAATAAAGGGGGTAGCCAATAAGTACTGTCTAAAATTTTGTAGGGTGTAGATCATGGAAAATGCCTCATGATTAATTATGGTGTAGTTCTATTCTAACTTGGTTAGTTTTTTGATTATGAAAGAAATGGGATGATCCATTTTGCCTTTAACTGGTTGCATCAGAATAACACTGATCATAGTACCATATGCATCGACATGGACATGGAATGTAGTCTCCCAATAAAAAAACTATAACATCAATGCACTTGCTAGTTTGAACTTCAAGGTCTCAAATACATCTTCCTATGATGCATCTTAATAGAATGGGCCATCATTCACATGAGCTCTTCTAGAGACATTGGAATCTTAGCATAGTTCCTTATGAACTTCTTATAGTATCTATAATGTCCAAAAAAGGCATGAACATCTTGATGGGGTTTGGAGATAAAGGATGATTGTAATATTTAATAGATCAATGAATAGACCATCTTTGCAAATGATTTTTTTGAGCAAAGTGCCAAATGGAATTACAAAAACACACTTTTTGAAGTTTAAGGAAATTTTCAACTACTTACACATTTTAAATATAAGGTACAAGTTATCATAGTGATCTTTCACTAACTGATACATGGTCCAATCATCTAAGTATACTTGGAGGAACTTATGAATGAAGTCTTTAAAAGTGGTGATCACCCACTTGGGAGAACATGGCTAGCACATTCTTCACCCCAAAGGGCATCATGTTGTAAGTGAAACAACCCTATTTTATCATAAAGGTGGTTTTTGGCTTATCCTCCTCCTCAATATAGACTTGATGGTATCTTGAGAACCCATCAGTAAAGGTGTATATCTCACAACCTACAATGCCATCTAAAACTTCATCAGTGAATGGAGTTAGAAAGGGGTTAGTTATGTAGGTGGTGTTCAACAATCTATAGTCAACACAAATTTGGATGTGCCCATCCTTTTAGATGTTGATGACCATGGAAATAACCCATTTAAACTTATTACATGGGGTAGATGATTCCTATGGCTAGCATGTTATCGATCTCTATCTTGACCTTGGCACAAAGATTGGGGTTCATCTTGTAAGGTCATTTCTTTGCAGGTTTTGCACCATCGACTAGCTTGATGCTCATCTTCTTGAGGGATGGGTGTGTGACTTTCATATATCTATAGTTCCTAGGGAACAAGTCTTAGAATTCCTTTAGGAGGTACACAATATGTTCCAACTTTATGTTAGACCAATAAACACCTAGGGTAGTAATATTTGGTTCTCCTTCTGAGTTGATATCTACCTTTGTAGTTTTTTATGACATGTGGTAGGATTCATTATTCTCCTAGTGCAAATATTTGACTTGTTTGCTGCCCTTAATTGTTTCTATCTAAAGGTGGGTAGGGTGTTCTTATTCTGGGGTGTTATCCTCAACTTGACACACTAACTTACTTTTGCCTATCAAATTCTCTCTAGTTACATGCCTTCTATGTTTCATAATCTTTATCACTAAAGTCACTATTAAGAGTTTTATTTTTGAATAAGGTTGGGAGCACTAATCCCTTTTCACCTAACATGTATTTTAGGTGCTCCTCTAATATTGTAGTGTCCTCAAACACTGACCTTCAAACTACTTGTAGTGGCTCAATCAATTCACAATTTTGCGAAGAGAAGGAGAAGGTGTGAAAAAATTGTGCCTCAAGGGCATCCCAATTGGCTATCTCATGGTACATCTCATTGACAACATACCATGCTCATGCCCAAGTCTTCAAGGTCTTATAGAAGGTATGCACCCATAGATTATTTGGGGATTTTTCACCATAGACAATTTATGTTTCTTCACAAAATTATACATACGCTATAGGGTTAGAGTCACCAAAATAGGATAAGATGTCTAGGTCCTCATTACTCTTTTTTCATCTAATGAAAATGGCTACCTTCACATATTTCCAAGTTGGACATTTATATTTTGTGCTACCTACCAATGAATGACAATACTCTTCAATGTATAGACTAGTGCACCCATTCTATCCACTTCTTTTGGGATACATGATTCGAGGTCACAAACATAGTCTTCTATGGGATTAATCACTTCATATCTTGGGAGTGTTGAAAGTTTACCCTTACTAAGGTAAAACAGTCACTTTCCCTTCTTGGCACAAAGGACCCACCTTTTAGAAGCATGGTCAATCTAAACCTAACTCATCTTTATTGGTTTTGGTGCCTTTGTGCACACTAAGTAGCACCTTCGACCAGTGGTCTCATATGCTTCTTTGACCCATCAATCATAGGCAACATCAGTGGTATCTGAGGCTAATTGTTCATCTTCCTAAGAGAGGACTCCTTGTTCATTGAGGGTCTAGAGTCTCAACACCTTGCACTATAATATTATAGATGTGGTTGATCTCATCTTTGATGTCCACACTCTTGACATAAGGGGTCCCTGGTAATTTTGGAGGGGTATAACTACCCTCTTTTTTTCATTCTCAAATCTCATGTAGTGCCTTTTGAAGCACATATCTATATTATTTACATAACACCATGGACTTCCTAAAATAATTAGGTAGTTATCCTATTCTGCTAACTCAATCTCTTCAAAGTCAACATAGAATTTGGTGCCCATGATATCTATAACTAAACTCTTTATAATTTTGATAGGATTTTCTTGGGTCTTATTAGCCATGAAGAATACATGAGGGGAAGGCTTCAAGGCTAGCCTACCCATTTTCTCCTAGGCATCCTTGGTCAAAATGTTAACCTCAATACCTATGTCTACAAGAACTTCACAGACAGACCATCCATCAATAGTGACATTTACAAGGATTTCTTGGTCATATTTTTCATTTTACATATGGAAAACTTCTCATTCCCTCTCCATGTGTGGCACATCAACCTCAAATTCCTTTTGACCCATATGCTCCAAGAGCAAGTTATTCATTAGGAGAAGTGTTCCCTCTATTTTTAGGACATGTAAGATCTCAATTAATTCTTGTATCTCAACTTCCTATCTATCTTACTTATTTTGAGAGGTAGAAGCCTATGCTTCTAGGTCCTATGCTAATTAGATCTCTCCTTGTAAGTTTTGGATTACACTCATGGCTTGTTTTAATACATATTTTTGGTGAAATGGGTTTAGGTAAGGCACAACTTTGGGTTTAAGCCACATTATGTGCTTAGTACAACCTTTATTTTCATATTATAGGCGTAACTCAGGTAATGGCATAACTAGTGGCTGAGTGGTGAATCCATTATGAGTAATTGTCTACACCTTGACTATCTCTATATGAGTTGGTTACACCTTTGAGGTTCATTTTTTCATTTTTGGCTCATACCTGATCATTATTATACCCTTGTCTATGATAGGCCTACCTTGTGTCAAATTTTTGTACAAGTTAGGGCATTCTTTGACCTTTCAAGATCTTTAACAATACCCACATGTGGGATGTGTAGGGAAATCACATTGATAATGTTTTGTTTAGCCACATTTATAACATGAGCATGATGGGAAACTTCCACCACCATGTCCTCCACCTCTCCCTCTATCACCTCATTACATTTTAAAGCCTATATTCTATTGATCATAACCTTTATTTCCTTGGTTAGCCTGCAATCCAACTACTATAATGGCCTACCATGTACCTCTTTTCATGTTTTCATGCATTTCATCAATCACTTAGTAATCAACAATGGTATGGGTATAGGCATCACACAACCAATAATAGATGGTTATGTTGACTTGGCTGGCATGTTGTAACAAAGGCTAGTTATGGACATCATACACCTCTCAACAAAATTCATATCTTAGAATCAATGTTTGCACATTCCTTCATGGGTAGTTATTCCTATTATGTCCTTCTACTTCATATTCAGTTCACCATAATCCACTTCAAGCATCTTATAATGATTTGGTAGTAATTTTTTTGATTTGGGAGGCCATAGATGCAATCTACACTTTCATAAATGGGTTGATCCTAGTATCAACACTTCTAACTACCTCAACTCTAAGCATGGCTTCGAGCTCTTCTTGAGGATCAGTAAAAGTCTTCATTGAAAATGTTCTTAGTAATGGCATGAACAACCCTCCAATGAATCACTGCACATGTTGGGAAGGGTGAATATCATGTGGGATATTTGATAGTATAGTTTTGAACCTTGCATTGTATAGGCACACACTCTCTAAGAGTCCTTGGGTAATCTCTTTTAATGCAATGATGCTTTGTTGTTAAAACTTTGGAATGTTAAATTACATCAAGAATGCATCTTTTAGGGTATCATAGTCGACCATGACCTATTTAGGATGAAATTTTTTATACTAGGTATGGGTGTGATCAAGTAGATTGGTCACAAACTAGGTATCTTTGCACTCTGATTGAGTTATGCCCCATGCACATCACTATAGTTAACACTTTAGTACATGATCTATGGTATTCTCCACATTGCGATACTCTAGAAAATGCATGGCAATTTCATAGTATATTTACTATGAGGGGTAGCTAGTATCTAGGGTACTTAACCCCCTAGCATTTGTCTCGGTGGTGGTTCTCTAATGCTTCTAACCACTAGATTAGGCGATGGTCTTGTAGTTACTACTAGTGCCATTGATGTCGATGGTGTTGTGATACTTATGACACTATAACACTTACTATGGGCTGCTAACCACCTTGTATTGATGACATTAGTTGAGATAGTATTCTTGAACTCAAGTTTTGTTATGGTAAGCTAACACCCACTGGTCTAGAGGTAGTTTCACTACCTCCTTATGTGGAATAATCTATTCAATTACAAAGTTTCAATCCAAGTCTATAAAACATATAAGATCAAAGTCATAAATAGAGTCAGTTATTACTTCTTTACTTTATTCAAGTGGGGGATCTAATGCATGAGAATATGTTGTATGTTCAAAGGGGGTAGGTGTATCAAGCATATCTTTGGTCACCAAATCCTATAGGAACCTAGCAAATTCTACACCTATCAAGTGTTGAGATTGATCTATCACTTCATTATATCTCTCATCCTTGCATTATTGTAATTTAAGAGACCCTTCCCCATTACCTTACTACTCACCATAGGTTCTCTTAGAACTTACAAGTTCCATATCTTCCATCTGTCTATACCGTCTTTTATTATAGGTCTATCTCTTGAGCTCTTGGGTGTCAATCTACTCATTCCCTTCCATTACACTTCACCTACACATCCCATTGTTACCCTTTACATTGACCATATGCAAAATTAATTTAGCCTTCCATCCCCAAAGTTTCAAAACCATAATCAACCATTAGATTTTTAATCTCTATGCCGAATTCCTTCACAAACATACCTATAGGGTTGTATAAAAATTGGTACTCTACTTCCTCAGGACATGAATATGTTGAAACTATGAACTCAAGTATGTATCTACTCAGTGCTTCTTACCACCATTTATCTATTGCTCTAGTCCAAGAAGCATCCAGAGTCTCATGCCTCTCTAGGTGCTCCTTCATCTACTCATAACATTATCCATAGCTTCTTCTTTTGTGGGTTAACTATGTAGTCAACCATTAGTGCATATGCTTAGGTAGCACATATAAAAAAACCTTGTATAAAGCATCATATAGGTTGTTATGAACCCATTTTTTAGAATTTTTCCTTTTTAACTTGGATGCTTTAGTTCAAATCTATCTTCCACATATTTTGGCAAGTGCTCAATATTTTTAAGGGAGAGTTGGTACATCATTTTATCGTACCATTACAATAACAAAATTCAACATGAGTCCTGATAATAAAATCAAAATGTTGTATAAAAGGGTACACAAATTTGTTTTAATTGGTTCTTAGTTTATTACAACCAAATTTAAATATGGGATATTACCTTTGTGATCAACATTTGAACACTCAACTACACTAGCATCAGTTCACATAAGGCATAGGCCTTATGTGCTCACTCAAAGTGCATCAGAGAAGGAACTGAGGCCCACATTAGGCTAGTTATGCCATGGTTTAAAACCTCATTTAGGGGACTTAATTA